>PVIH01004176.1:0-145311 GCA_004025045.1 Sigmodon hispidus
TTCTCTCTCTCTCTCTCTCTCTCTCTCTCTCTCTCTCTCTCTCTCTCTCTCTCTCTCTCTCTTTCTGTGTGTATGTGTGTCCTGGGGATTAATATATGGCCATGTAGTATTAGTTAAGCACTTTAACACTAAGACACCTAAACAGCTCATAAAATTCAAGGAGATTTTTACACTAAGTCTAAATTTGCATTAAAAGAACAATCAAAAGCATTCTGACAACAGTGACTGCCATAAATGGGACAGTCAAAGGAGGAGCTGTGCTGATGACAGAAAATGAAGTTGAAATACACAGTTAAAGTGAAACAGATGAAAATTAAAGTCTGATAATAGATGAATGGGGATGTGGGAGGAATGAAGGAAGAAAGGAAAAATGCAAGAAGGATCCCCAAGTTTCTGAATTGTACAACTGAGTACCTGGGTACAAACAAAGCACAGAGGAACAGAAAGAATAAGAATAAAAATCTTCACAATTTTGAGATAACATGAAGACAAATTGAATATATCTGATTATATCATTTTAGGGAGGAAAATGTAAGTAATCTACCAGTAGAGAAATGGTTACTGCAAATGGAGATCATTAGCCAAAAGACTGTAACTGAAATCTGATGAGAGAAAGACACTCATCAATTAAAACAATAAATGTCAAACCTATGCTGTTTCCTCTCTCCATGTACACTATTCAGTGATGTAAAAATACATTTGGTTATATGTGTATATATATGTATATATGATCATTCATAGTCTTCATATTTTCGCATGAGCACACAGTAAGTAACACTATTTCATGATATAGTAGATCATGACTTTCAGCTTTCTTCTGTCATTACTAATCAAAACACTATTGTATTTTTAATATATTTGAAAAATTGGGGCTTGAAGAGTATATCTCCTCTTCCTAAAAATCACATTGTTGAGGTTTGTACAAACAAGACATACAGTGCATATCTGAATATTCAAATAAATATCCCAAGCCATCATTGTCTATTTACTGTGCTACTTTTATTCATAATTATTTTTTAGAAGATAACATAAAAATAATAGACTGGCTTGGTCATAAATTTTCGAATACAGCAACCTTTGTCTAGTTTCTCAATCATGAAATATGCTCTGATGCATGCTTTATTGTAAAGCACAGATAAGCAGTTTGCCAAGATATTAATTAAGGGATCCATATGTGCTGCAGAAACTGAAAAGAATGTGTGACCATATATTAATAATTGTGTGTTCAACTATATATTTTTGCAGGTCAGGATGGGAAAGATAAATATGAAAATTCCCAGGAGGTGTGAGATCTGAGTGAGCCTTTTAGATCTGCTAAGAATTACCTCAGAGAGGTCAGGAGAGAAAGGCAGCAGGGTTGAAAGCACACATATAAGAGATTCAGGTTTGATGAACATGGACCATCAGAAGTTTACAGAATTTGGGACACATAGTGGTTGACAAGAAGGAGTTATTAAAAGCTTATGAATCGAGCAATTAAAAGAGAACATTAAAAACAAGTAATGCTATCAATTAAATATATCATATTCTTTTTGCTGTCACTCACTTTAACCATTTCAGCAACCACATCCCCAATTTTCTGATAAAGGGAACAATAAATACTGGGACAGGAGGACATGAGACAAAGCAACAACCATTCAATCAACCAGCCCAACACACGGGGACACCTGGGTTAAATCAGCTTACCAATACTTCCTGTCTGGTCATATTATGGCTATAGCTATTTCATTTTATAAGAAAATGAAGGAAATAAAAATGAGATTTAAAAACTTAAAATGTGAAAAGTTGTTTGAATTTTTTACTTTAAAGGTCTCCGAGTAAGATTTTATGGAAATGCAGACACACTTATTTTACATACTTCCTGGGTATTTGAACAGTAGTTGATTTGCCATTGTTTCTAAGTCTTCAAGGCCAACAAAACCTACATGATTTGTTTTCTGTTCAAAAAAAAAATCTTTAGTCCTTTGCAGAGGCAGAGGTCTATGTAAAGGCCTAAGGTTACCCTCTTCTCAAATATTTCTCTATGGACAAGAATACAGCTATCTTTACATTCTGTAGGCTTTATATATGGTTCCTTTGAACATGATAAACAATGTAATATTTTTTCTAAATATTTTCACTGTGGCCCATTTTTTTGCCATTGTATAATATTTTCTCATAAAGTCATTCACTCTTACAAGCAACAATATTATTGATTCCTTCAGTAGATAGAACATATTCTACTCTTAGAAAACATATATTTTCCTTAAAATTCATTCAGTAAGACTGGTCCTTTTATTTTTTCAAATGAAAATGCCACCTGCCAATGAATGATGAATTGCCTGTTGTTTCAGTGACACCAGCTCCTCACCATCACCTCGGTACACTTGGACTTTTGTCTTCGTTTTCCAAACCAAATTTCAGAGCACATTACTTGACACAATTCAGAATACATCCCACATATAAAAATACAGGACATCTGGGACTGGAAATTTATAAAGCCTAGTTGTTTCTAGGTTACAAAAAAAACAAAAATTCCACAGCAGGATGCTGCAAATTAAACACTAGAGAAAGCCCATTATTTAAGAAAGTTTAGTCCTTGTAAGAAGCCTAGCAAAGGATCTCGTACCTGTTATAACCAGGTTTTATTTCTCAAAGCTGCCTGGCTCCAATACAGGTTTGTATTGTAGCTAAATATACAGCATAGGTTTTGCTCAGGCTACCCCTAGGAAATTAGATGGGCCACAGAATAAAGAGCGTGGCCTCAGTTTCTCCATCTTGTCCTAGCACTCTTCCAAACTGCCAAATACACCTTCAGTGTCAGCCAAACCATTTCCTTGAATAAATTCTAATCATGCTGTCTGCCTTTTATCTTCTCATCTTAGTCCCTATATAAATATATATATGTATATATAAACTTGTTTCTAAAATGTTTGCTGTGATGAGTAGCATTTCTGCAGTTTCTTCTCCTGTAAAAGAGGCAAAGCATATTAAACATATGAATCAAATATGCCTTCCTGTCAGAATTCAGAATAAAACATATCCTTATATTTATTTACACTTGCAAGTAATATGTCTCAATCTGTGTGTGTCTGGATTCATATCTTATTGAAATACATTGCACTGACTTTTAGTCTGAGACGTGCTTGGAACATTTGCTGGAGAATCTGGGCCTTGCTACACCTTTGGGGATTCATGTCCCAAGAAAACGAGTATAATTGCTTTGTAGTAAGATTTGTTGTAATGAAATTATGTGAGTTGCAAGATGCAAAGCAGGGCATATGGCTACTTAGAACACAATTTGGTTCCTACAGCACCTCTGTAAGTTTTAGATATTGCTTCCTCCTCAGGCAGATCCAAAATTTATGCTCACATTCAAGCATTCTGGCTCACAGTGCAGAGTATAAAGCTACAAGTAGCTGCTTTCAAGACATCACAGAATTTGTATTTTCCTTCCAGCTCAATTCAAGTTGGTAATCTTGGTGCTCTATGCCCTCCAATGGTAGCTGCTAGTCACTCCCCCACCCCACTGCTCCATTGCATTGTTAGATATTTAATATTAATTTCTTATAGAGTCTTTTAAATTTTACTTTTACAATTGTGTGTGCATATATGTGATCATGTATATATGTGTATGAGTGTGTGTTTGTGTGTGTGCACATGTGTGTGCATGTGTCTGTGAGTGTGTGTGATGTTTATCAGAGGACAACATTTCAGGAGTCAGCTCTGACTTTGAACTTGTGATTTTTGAGGCTTGAACTCAGAAATTCATGTTTGGTACCTTACACATGACAGGAAATTATCTCATCTGCCTTTTGTTTCTGTTAGAATCAGATGGAAATTTCTTATATTACAGAACCTGACCCTGAGGTGCTCACAACAAAGTCTATCTTATATATAATATATATGTAATGTATGGTATATAATATATGTCAGTAAGAGAATATTTTTTATTTAAAGACTAGAAAAAGGCTGGCTTGTGATATAATAAAGGTAGAGATGGGGTATTGTATAAGACATCTAACATATAATTAAGAAAGAAAGGGCAAAAGAGGTAAAAGGAATGTTTATGAGGTATATATGTACATATATATACATACAATGTATGCGTGTATATGTGAATACACACATATATGTATGTATGTGTGTGAGTATATATATATACATATATATACAGAGATATATGTATATGTTAGAAGAACAGCACCTTACTCTGAAGAGATTTCTCTGAAAGAATAAGAAAATATTCTTGAAAATAGAACTAGAGGCTTCAGATTGATTACTCAATGAAGTATGTCACAACCTTTCCTTTATTTAAGCCACAATGCACATTGCTTGTCTGATATTGCAACAGTGTCAATCTTTCCTGATGCTCAGCCCACTTCAAGGCCCAACTTAAGATATTCTACTTCTTAGAAATCCTCCCCCATTTCTGTGATTCCTGAACATTTTAGTATGTTTATGTTTATTACTTTCACTGCTTCTTATATCATTTTTGCACATCATTACACATGGATTCACATTCAGACATTTGAGATTATAAAATCTTTTCTTTACAGCCAAATATTGTACATTTGTTATGAGAAGAGATGGCTGCTTCTTTATTTATTTTAGTACATTTCAGTATTTCCTATGATAATAAAAATGCAGATTCATTTAAATGATTTAGCCAAATTTAAGTAAACCAAAACCTACATTGGAAAGGATGCTTCTTAGTATACAGATTTTTCTGATTCAGATCTTAGCTGTAAGCCTCTGGCTGAGGACACAGCTATTTTGTTGCCAGAATGCAAGCTGTTAGCTTGCCATGAAACTGCTCATTTCTTCTCTAGTTAGCCCAATTAGAGCTTGATATCTAGCCCTTAAGTAGCATGCAAATGTTGTAGGGACTTCAAGTGGCTACTGTAGCAGGCTCTTTTATTCTACCTTAGACATATGGGCTGTACAGCCAGGGGCCAACAACAAGTTCTGATGAAGTCATTCATGGAAGTTATTTAACACATGACAATTTTTTCTGCTGCCAAAATGGCCATGGACTTCTTGAGTTGAGATGCCAGCATGTCTAGATCCTGCAGCCTCTCTAGCTTAAATCCTTTAATGACAAGTAATCGGATTCCTGGTAAACCATATTATACACACAATTTTTGTTCGTGTTGAATACCTGAAAGTTTGGTATCTCTATTTTGAGTAAAATATAATATAAATCACTTTAAATAATACAACAATAATCTCCTTTAGCACTTGAACATGCATAAAAATTATATACATATGACACATATCATATTGCAGTACTCATTACCCCCAATTTACAATAGCTTCAAAAGGAGTTGAAAAAGAAAGCATTTGAAAACAATATTTCACCAGAAATATTTCATGGCTCTGATAAATTTAGCATAACTTTTTTTTTCAAAGATTTCCATCAGCCTCAGCTACTCTGAAACATTTTACTTGCTTTACACACTCTGCTTTTATAATTCAGTCTTATAATTCCAGGTCAGTAGTAATAAACACTTTTATAATATAAAGAAGGAAACTTGACATTATTATTAATTTATATCAGATACTAAACATCTAAATTCTTTTTTTTTTTTTTTTTTTTTAAACTTTATTTATTTATTTATTTGCCTTGGTGTTTGCCTAGAACAGGAACTACAGACAGTTGTTAGCTGCCATGTGGGTGCTGGGAATCGAACCCGGGTCCTCTGGAAGAGCACACGGTGCTCTTAACCGCTGAGCCATCTCTCCAGCCCCTAAACATCTAAATTCTTATCAAGTTCCTACCCTCCATTAGAACCTGACACAGGCAGGACCTTGCTGTAATGCATAACTCTTAAACTGAACCCAGGTTCATAGTCATCATTACTTGCAGTAAAATATTTTGGCATTCATCATTTATAGTTCTGCATGAGTTTTGCATTTTGTCATCTTGAAATGTGCTTTAAGTAGCTATCATATTGTTGAGAATAATAAAAATGTATGTGCACATATTTAAAAATAGTACTAATAAATAATGGCATGGTTTTATAATGCTTACTTTATGATGAGCATAAATGTATCTATTATAATCCTATAGCACAACAGGGCAAACATTATTATTTTCTAATATATTTATTTATTTATTTCATATCCTGACTACAGTTTTACTTCCTTTATTGCCTCCCAGTTTCTCCCTGATCTCTGTGGGAATAAACCCAAACAGGACAAAACAAATAGATAAAAAAGAATAGCCAAAGAAAAAGCACAAGAAACACATATGATTTCAGAGACACAACTGTACACACATGGAAGTCCCATGAAGATGGACAACTGTAAACAATAATAATATAAGCAAAATATCTATAAGGGGAAAATATCCAGACAAAAAATTATGAAACAATAAAAAATAAATAAACCTTCAAAATTACCTCTCTGTTTTGTGTTGACCTACCTATCACTTTCTGGCATGGGACCTATAATTAAGTCACTGGGAAAGATATTCTGATTTTTACCATAGAAATTTCATCTTAAGCATCCAGTTCTCTTCTCAGGGTACATTCTTAAGTCCCTTAAGAAGAGCATTGATTGCTTTGGCCAGGGGTCAAACCTGGACTCAGGAATCAATTGTTCTGCAATCACCCCCTAAATTCTTCTTCTTTTTCATTATCATGATTATGGTAACCTGCTTGACACCATGAGATCAAAGATCCTAATGTTGAACTGCTGGATAGATGAGATGCCATAGAGATGTATTTGTGCAAAGCACATACTTCATGAAAAAGAATGCAAGTTTTTGTCATACTAGGCCACTTATACAAAAGTGAAAAAAGAAGCATATATTAAAATGTAATCCACAAGAAGTAAAGTACACTTTCTTTGATTCCTTAGTTATGGGAAAGAGTACATTTCCTTTCCTTCTTAAATAAATGAATTCTTTCACTACTTCATATATGTGTATAATTCATTCTCATTATACTGACCCTTTATCTTTTCCTATTCCTCTCTCACACCTGTTAACATATCTCCTTCTGTGACTCCTCCCACTCACATGTCTTTTTTATTTGTTTTTCTCTTGTAATCCATTGAGTTTAACCTGGTCATCCTCACTGAGCATGAGTATGGAGCTAACCCCTGAGGCATAAGGGACTCACCAGTGGCTACACCACTGAAGACAATACTTTCTCTTTTCCAAGCATCCACTGATAGCTGTATAGTTCCCCAAGAAAAGGCAGAGCCATGTGTCACTCTATTCATCCATGCCTGAATTGAATGCCCAGATATTTGTAGGTCCAGTGCAGGAAACCACAGGTGGCATGAGTTCATGACTGCAGTGGCCATGTCATGCTCACTATACAGTAACATTTTATGTCTTCAATTCCCACCATCTTAGATTCTTTCCATTATGTTTTTTCTATGTTCTCTTGGCCTTGGAAAATATGGTGTCATGACCTGTTTAGGACTTCGCATTCTAGTCATTTATTCCCAGCACTTTTATCATAATAAACAATATTTAAAAGGGTTATATGAATCACTACACACACACACACACACCTTAGTTTAATTAAATGGTACTTGTGCTATCAATAAGCCATCTATCATGCTGCAGAGGATTATTGTCTAGATTTTGTTATCTATCAGCTCTGCATTAAGCAATAAAATAAATTGTATCTGTTTTTATTAACCTTAGGTTGTGGCATCTTTATTTAGAAAATATGTTCTCTATGAAAGCCCAAATCGGAGTAGCATTGCCACCCTACTACAGTCAAGCATGGGACCATTCCACACATGTCACAACTCCAATGTAGGGCTGCCTGTTCTTGTCCACAGTCAATTGCAAATCTACCTTACTCTGTATTCTATACTGCTTACTGACTTACTAAACTCCATTTTCTAGAGTTCTACATTTCTTCTGAAGTGCAGCATCCCTTTCTGCTGCTTGCTGCTACAACAATGTGAGAACAAATGGCAAGCTAATCTTAGCAACTGTAGAGGCAGCCTAACAAATCGAATGCAGTAGCTTATTAGTCGTAATTGCTGTCTCTTTGCTGGTTTAGTTGTAGCGTTTTTAAAGAAATGTCATATGAAAGTAGGGGGAAAAGTCTACTGCATCTCTTGAAAGCCTGTCACTTAGCCCATTTTCCCTCCAGAATTTCAGAAACATATTAAAAATGGGTTTATTTTTCCATTCATGTGTTTAATTGTTTATGACATGCATTTTCACACTTTTGTTTTGTTCTTAATATTATGAAAAAGAAAGCAAGCCTCAGAGGTACTACACAAGTCAATGGCCATATTATAACTATTATATGGACATTTAATAGCTCAAATTATATGCTTGAAAACCATCAAAATCTGAGCTGTTTGCAGTAAGCCACAGTACTACTAATCAGGTAAGGATGTGAAATGATAGTATGTCAATGAACATTTCATAAGAACTCACTTTTGACTAACTACAGTGTTGACCAGGTATCAGGACCACTAATCTTTGATCATAAAAAGTATATAAATTAATTGAAGAGAAGGTATTGATAGAATAGTACTGGTTACAAGCATTAATAGCAATGTTTAACACACAACCAACTGCAAATCTGTTCCTTAGGCCGTTCTCCTTTGCCTCTCAGTTAGAAACTAGGAAAGGCAGTGCTGCACCCCTGTACTTCTCTCAAGGTCAGCTCCTGTGGCTCTGGCCTCTATGATATAAGCAGAAGTCTGGACAAAGAATTTTCGGTTGAGGCTTTCCTTGCTGAAGAGGAAAAAGAGAAGCTAAGAGCACAGTCCTCATCCATTTTTGTTCTTTTTACCTCAAAATTAGAAATAAGAGAAGATGCCACTTTCAAAGTGCAATCAATTGGATAAAATATTTGTGTTAGCATAATTTCTTTTGGCTTTGAGAGGGAAAAAATAAACAATCGTTTTTAAGTCATTGATGTTCCTTTCTGAAATGGAGTAAAACCAACATACACCAAAGCAATATGTTGATCTTGTCCACTGTCAGCTTCCAGTTGAACTCCTTCATTTGGAATCATGTTACTGATTCAGAAAATGATATTTAAGAATATTTAAGAGGAAAAGTCACTAGAATACATATATCCTCAGATGACATGATAAAACTTGTCGTAATTTTTAAACAACAGGATTATATAAAGACAACATACTTCAGCAAATCAAGGTAACATTGCTATGTGGAAATCATACTTGAAAAAAAAAGCCAACTTTTGTGCTGACCATTTCAGCTGGTACTATTTTTTTTAGAACTTTTGCATATCTCCTGCACTACAGTAAGCCTATTAATTGATAAGAATGTATCAACTCTGATAAAAAATTACACTGAATAAAAATAATCTCAGAGGTAATACATTTCTTAGTAAACATGCACACAATCAAGGGCAAAATGAATAGGGTGACAGTCTGTGTAAACTAGACAGAAAAATTCCATGTAAAAACTTTTATGAAATGCTTCACCTTTATTAGAGTAGGTTTTCTTTTTTAAAGGTTATAGTCTTTGACATTGTGCCCATAGTATTTATTTATATTTTGCATTATTGTTTGTTTTGTGATATATGGTTTGCTTTGTCATTTGTCAGTGTGTGAGTGGATGCTAAACTAAGCCACCTTGGGACCTCTTGCCCTTGCTGGGGAGGAGATAAAATGATGGAGAGAAGAGAGAGTGACTGGGAGGGGCAGGAGGGGGAAAGGAATTAAAACAAGGGGATACATGGATAAAAAATATGACTTTATTCATAATAAAAACATTAATAAAATATGTGTATATGTGTATGTGCATTCCCAAAACTCTACATGAACTTGCATATATGTGTCACATGGTTTCACATATTTATACCTGTATGTTTTTGCACATGCATTCATTTGAATATTTGTGTGTAGATTTTATGGTGTGTGTGTGTGTTTGTATGTGTGTGTGTATAATTGTGTTTGTTACTTCATTTCTTTTCAGGGTGTATCTAAATTCACTGGACTTGAGCTGGAGAGATGGCTCACTGGTTAAGAACACAGGCTGTTCCCTCAGAGATCCTGAGTTTAATTCCAGCAACCACATGGTGGCTCACAACCACCTATAGTGTGATCTGATGCCCTCTTCTGGCATAAATTTGTACATGCAGACAGAGCACTCATATATAAAATAAATCAATCTTAAAAAAAATAAAAAGAAAAAGAAAAACAGAAAAAACCAGCAACAAAAAGTTAACTGGGCTTTAAAAAAAATCCTTAGAGACAAAAACCTCCATCAAACGAACAAACAAACGAAAATCTCCAAAACTTTCAAAACAGAATTTTCTTCTTCTCTCAGTGTCTTTTATGAAATGTGTTTTCTAGCTACCTAGTTTTCTCATCTTCATTGTTTTCTTGCTCAACTTTTCATTATGGCATTTAAAGTGCTACATTTACACCATTTTAGAGCTGGAAGAAGTTTAGACTGCATGTATTCCTGCTTTATAAATTAACATGAGGAAATAGATGGACTCATAAACAGTAGCCCAAGATTCCAGTTCTTATCATCAAGTATGTGATCTAGCCCATGCAATATTACATGGCATTTAATAGAGTCATCTTATTATGACAACCTACACTCAGTGTAGATCCCTGGGGATCCTGACTAATCTTCTCAGGACCTATAACCTGGATATTATAATCTAAAAGTCCTTGCAAAACAGTTCTGAAGCAGTGGTCTGTGTACCATGAGGCCTGAGAACACTTCAGAAGAAGCCATGGTACTCTTTTTTGCCAACATCAATATACTGATTTTGGGGGTTTTGTTTGTTCATTTTGTTTTTATCTATTGATTCAAAATAAGCATTTTTTTTCTATCTCAGGTACTTTGTGCTATGCCACACAATAATTTTTCCATTTTTAAAAAGTGCCCCATGTTAATTTTTACCATAATTACATTTACTAGCTAAAACAGTCTATGCAAATATAAATAAGTGCTATGGAAGAGGTCCTCTCTTGTCAAGTGGTAGCAGTCAAAAATAAACCAAATCATAACAAGTAGTAGATCAAAAGGGAGTAGCTTATGTTAAATGCTGCCAGCTGCAACAGTTTTAAGTATAAAAAGCACATCATTTGTATTTGCTTTGTATTTCATTTGAATATTAATAGGAATAAAATGGCTCTTCCTTGGACATGTACATTTTAATTAATGCATATCTTAAAAGAAAGAGTTTAACTGATTACATTAGATTCACAGTTTACTAACCTTGGCAGATTTTCTTAGCAGGTCGAGTGCAGTGTGCACACTGAACCAAGAGTCTCTGATGCATTGTAGACAGAGTTGACAGGGAAAATTGCGAATTCAAAATAAATATTTTACATAGTGAATTCTATTTCCATTTGAAAGCATCACCCTTTGCTTTGGTAGGGAAGTCCTTTGATAATACTCAAGAGAGACCCTATGTCATTAACTGTATACGTTGTATGTATATTTTTAAAAATGTATCGCATTTTAATTAATTAGAGACTTACATTCACATCTAAATTTTTATTTTTTTATTATTTTTTTTGAGATTGGGACATAATTACTTCATCTCTCCCTTATGTTAACTCCACCTATACTCTCTTATATTCCTCCTTCTGCTGCTGGAAATTTTCTGGAATGAGCACACCAATACAAATGAGTGGAAGAGAGGAGATGTCACTGGTGGGCCAAAGCCTGTATAGGTCCTGAAAAGCCTTGGTATTCACCTCAGTTTGCATTCTTATTTTAGGCTCTACACCCAAAAGTTGGGGTGAACAAGCTAGACAGCTCTTACAGTGGTGTGTGTGGCAGTCCACAGTTGTTAAGTGCAATGGTCCAGGGTTTGAGCTATTTCTCCAGGTCATTCTGTTTCAGGTAGCAAGTGAGATCATGCTGAGAAATGAGTGGTAGAAGAGGACTCTAAGTAAATCACTAGATAAATCGATAAATCTGTAGCTAATAATTGGTCTTTTCTGCCTTACATTACTTCATTCCCTACTGTTCAACTTCATAACACCCTCTGAATCTATCTTGAAAAAATGGATTGGTTCTCTTGCTGTAATATACACACTTTTATTTCTCCCTTGTTCTGATGATGCATGACACTATTCAAAATACTAATATTATCATTTATATAAGAAGCCTCATTAACAGAGTGAGCCAGAGCCCTTATGGTGTCCATATTGTACTTTATTGGCTCTCTTTTATGCCTTTAGCCTTAATTTTTGGCATTTTTCTCTTACTTTTTTTTAATCAATTAAGATAAAAACAGCATTCTTTAATTTAGAACATGTGTATGCAAACTGGACCCAATATGGGGGCCTTTCAGAAACTATTGTGGCTTACATCCACTGGTGACAGCCCTTTTCTCCTATTTTCGTTGGTGTTAAAGAATACATTCCAGAAAGATTTCCTCCACGTCTTCCTTGTCTTTTCAAATTTATGACCTTTTTTTACATTTATAGGTTTTGTGAGAATTTTGTACACAAGCATTGCATCAACATAATTTGCATTCTTTTTCCTGACTCTATCACCTCCAATGTCTCCTGACTCCCTCTAAAATTCATAACCTAATCTATTCTTCACTATAGTGAAGCGAACAGTGAATTGAACTTCACAACCCACTGTGTCTCTTCAGTGCAGCTTATATGTGCATGTCTGTAGGGCATTCTCTTCTATTAAAAAAAAAGGTTTTTAGACTAGAAGTACAGTTAAAATACAAGTATTTTAGTCTATCTGAAATTAGATGTTGCTTTAACATCATGCATACAGTGGTATTTGAGGAATAAAATACAGTGAATGTATTTACATAATTCTTGTAACTAAGAAATGAAATTTTATTGCCTGAAATTTCTTTGAAAAATTCCTGTATTTGGTATCATTCCAAACTAAGAGAGATTCATACAAGTGCTTTGTACAAGGGACAAGTGATAAAAAATCATTTTATTATACATAAAATATATAAAATTTATAGGCAAATGTGCTTATGGCCCACTCTATTCCTATAATCATCTGGCTGTGGATTCCAAAGGTTTTAGAATTAATTTTTATCAGGTAGAAGCAGGAAATAGATGAACTTAGCATATATACTGTGGCAGAACAGGAAAGTAGAGATATCTAAGAACACAGACATGCAACCCACACACTAAATCTAGTTTTAAAAGAATAATAGTAATACTTGAGGTTGAGGATCATAGTAATTTCTGATTATGGTTGCAAATGGACAAGTATAAATATCAACTAAAGACCTAGAAGGGATGAGTATCAGAACATGTATCTTCAGAAGCATTAGGCCTTAGGAGAGAGGAAAAGGGTAAAGTGAGATAACCCTTTAAAGTGAAATTAGAGACATCAACTGAAGTCAAGATACACAGAAGAAAACCAAATAAGCTTTAGATATTGACAACATGCCTCCCAAAGCAGGCTGACTTGAGATTAGATGCTCACAAAAGAGGGGAAATAAAGCAATCTGTGGTCATATCTCAAAGGGAAAAGGGAAGATTTTAAATGTAAAGGTCAGTGAGGTCTTCAGATAAGTCTAAAGTACCACACAATCACAAAGGGAATGATAACTGCAGGTGTATAAGAGATTAATGTAGGTGCAGAAATACACATTCAGTTAGGTATATAGAGTGAGAGACAGCTTAAAAAACAATTTGCTTCATTAATACAATTAGGTAAGTATATCCACTTAATGGGCAATAATTCAGTTATGTAATCACACCATTTATCCTGATATTTCTGGGTTTCTTTTCAGAATCCCACTGAGAAGCATTGAATAAACCTCATACAAAATTCCTCTCAAAAGAATATCACAAGCATTTTAGCACACATGAGAGTTTTGGTTTTGTAATGTTACCATTGTCTAACCTTTGATCATGTAAAACTCTGACTGTAAAGGATTGCTTGAGACATTTAAATTCAAAGATTATTTTATCATTCACAGGTCTCAAGTGGTAGAAATCTCACATAAAAACAAAGTTGTGTTGTACCAACACAGCTGTGATCAAATATCAATACAAATGTGCTCAAATATCAATAAAAGGAAAATAATTAAAAAGTTACTTAACTGACAGAAATCCTTAGACAGCAATGTACAAAATCACAAATGAGAAAATTATGGACCATTGTTGAACATAATTAAAGACAGTTAAAATAATGAGGTAAAACAGGCCATCATCACCCATAAGAAAACTAAGTCAGTGTTATAAAATGTGCTACTGTTCTCAAGTTAATCCACTAGTTTAAAGCAAATATGTTAAATTCCAAAAAGTAAAAATCAAGGGGAGAGAAAGCAATCAGAATCACGTTCTCATGAATTTAAAACTATAACTTTGGTAACAGTATGTTTTTTCAATAAATAAAGATAGAAAAGTTGATTATCTGTGGGAGTGGGTGGGAGAAGAAATTTTATACTGTCATAAAACTCTATTTCAGGTGATATAAAGATCCTTGAAGTTCTAAGAACAAAATCCTTATATATCAAGGAAAAAAAGCTATGGAAAATAGATCAATGGGGAAAAAAGTTTCATAAAGAAGGCATAAAAATCACTGAAAATAGAAAAATATTAGTAATTATTATTAAATTACTGGTAATTTAAAAGCCATAAAATTTAATTGCATTATAGACAAGAAAAGGGGAATAACAATGTAGGACAGAACATAGCAAAATATGACATACATGATAAATACAGCACTGCTTGTTTGCATATGGCATTCAAATTGAAAATGTGTTTTGTTGTGCATCTTACATAGCTGTAAGAAAAACTCTAAAGGATCAAAAGCAAACAGTGCTGATTCACTTATGGCTGTCTTTGGTTTTAATTTTGTGTTACTGGCATGCTGCCACACGGTTGTTTCATACCACAATTGAAAAGCTAAGTAACTGTGATGGAGACCATATGGCCCCCGAAACTAAAATTAAATAGTGGCTGACCATTTGTAAAAAAAAATAAAAATTGCTGACAATGATTTAGAAAGAATTTATATTTTCATCACATACCATATCTCTAAAGAGACAAACCTTCTTTTGTTTAAGGGTGGCTATAAATCTATCTGCCAGTTCAACAGCTGAGAACCTGTTTTCTTAACTTCGGTCTTTCTAGTCTCAAGGACTCTACTCTTATTATTATTACCCAAGCTCTTTCATTTTGATTTCACTGTTTGACCCATTCAAAATTTGTATTTGAATTTAATTCCCAATGGGGCATTACAGGAAAGTGTGGTCTTGAAGAAGTGGTTAGGCACTGAGGGCTTTACAAAGGAAGTTGATTTTTTATGTCTTCCTACCTCTACTATGCGAAGACAAAATATACCTTCAAGACAGTCATCTTGGAAGTACAGGGAAGGCCTCACCAGAATTGCTAATGTCATACTCTTAGATTTCTCAGTCTCAGAAGCAGTTAACTCCCCTTCAAACTTTCCAATATTATATAGTTGATTTGAGCAACATTAAGCTAATAAAAATATCATCCAAATGTTAATTTGTGTTTAACTCTCAACATTCTTATTTGAAATCACTACGTGGATTATACTTCAGAGAAGAGTGATTAGGATCACTTCAAATAGCCTGAATGACCAAAAATTGGCTTCCTATATGCATTTTTGGCTATTGTTCATCTCTGACTACATAGCTACATTTCATATAATCAGCTTCTCATGATCTGCATTCACTCATTGTGACTGAATTTCTGGAATTCTCACCCATCTTAAATGCTGTCTCTACTTGAAATATTTAATCTTTCATACATTATCTGATGAGATCTCATTTTCTTTTGGAGATTCATCTAATCTCTTATTTCCATCAGATAACTACAACATGCATGTTTCTTGACTAGGTGGCCATTCTCTGAACTTTCTTAGCCATCTTCCTAAGTAAGATTATTTCTTGTTTATCCTCGGCCTCAGTTTTTGTTAATTAGTACACTATAAATAAATAATAAACACACATTTATTGCAGCCTAGTCTTGGTTCAGCATATTACTGCATATCCAGAGGGACTCTAAGAGGTAAAGCCCATGGAAGATGGCCTCTCACTTGGAACGAACTAGTGGACCTCAGGCCAGCACAGGATTCATGCAGCTTACAGAGGCTCTTTTTTCTCTACATATATTGTTGATTATTTTGGAAGATTTTTTTTTTTTTAGTTTCACTTTGTCAATCATGCATGCAACAGAGGTACTTTACCCTAGAAATTCTATTCTTTCTCAAATATTTCCCCCTTTGAAAGAGCAGGTGTCTGATGCTTTTGAATTTCTTTTCTGGAATTACTAAATTCAACTCCTAATCCTGGGGACTTTTCTGACTCAACAGAGGCAGTTAAAATTAATGGGTCTTGGTTTCATTATTGTCTTAAGGAAAAGGTAGATAAAACTACTGTGTGCAAGAGACTCCTAGAATGGTAGTGGCAGAAAGTAATAGGTACATATGAAATAAACAACACTTGGAATATTAGCAATGTCTCACAGTTCTGGAAAGGAGATAAGGCATACATAAACAGAATAGGAAAAATGCCTCAGGAATACACATAGTACCAACTGTTGAGAGGGAGTTCCCTGGATACCAAGCATATAGAATCACTGATAAAATCTAGTGTGCTCCAAGAGAAAAAAATGTAATGCAAAATATCGAATGGATAGATCCATCTTTACCATGCACAGGACCTTATATTGGTGGAAGTGGTCTGGTAAGGTAGGATGAGAAAAGAGTGCCTTATCAAAGTCTACCCTTTATACAGAGATTGAGACATGGGACCTTCTTATAGAAAAAAGAACTCTACAACGGCATATCTTAAAAACATGAAAGAATTATTTGGGTTTGTATATTCTTGTCCTTAAAGCAGTGTACCCATCTTTTTTTTTTTTTTAACTTTTTAACTTTATATCCAAAAGTAGCTGTCAGCTGCTATAAATGCTGTAAGTACAGGATGTGTCTGGCTCAATATTTAGTTAACTTTGCAGAAAAGCTAAACTCTATGTAGAATAAGATTATATAGAGTATGGAAAGTGTATTTGGGGAAGCATAAAGGAGAACAATGGGAGCCATTATAATGGCTATGATGTATTTTTTAAGTAAAAAAAAAAAAAAGAAGAGCCAATAATAAAGCTGTTCCTGTTAGCCTGGTGGGGGTGAGGGGTGGGGGTAGGGGCGACAACTCTGATAAAGTATAAAGACTGCTTGAGCTATTCCAGTCCACTTAAGCACAATCCACTTCATGGTCAGAATTTTTCTTTGCAGACACCTCTTCCCCAACTTAGGACTTGAACCCAATCAGAGGCTAGAACACACACACACACACACACACACACACACACACACACACACACCCTATAGAAACTTGTCAGTGTTATGATTTTTATAATTTTATCTTGAATAAACAGATTTCAATTGTAATGAGATAGAGAAAGTTACTTAGTTAGTGACCTCAAAATGCAATGAAAGTACAGATCAGGGATTAAATCTAGTTCTCAAGGAATTTGAAGAGTATGTATATATATTTTCCAGTGTCATGCTACCTAAGTAAGACACCAGTTTTGAGATTTTCTAGATGCAGATGTCAAAAGCCAGTCAGAAAAGAAATGCCAAGGAGTTAGACTAATAAATAGAAAGATACAAATGGAAGTCCACCAGTCAAACAGACCATGAAACGGTGGAATATCTTCTTCATTCCTCAGCTCTGTAAACAATCTCACAAGTACAGAACAGGAATCAGACTTATTAAGCCTGTTATATGCACAGACAAGAGGGTAAACAAGTCCACATGGTTCCTGGCTTTGACATTTGACCTTCTAAAGATTTTGGTATTTTACAAGTTTAATCTTGCCAACACTCTCAACTCAGGGTTTGGTATTTCACAATTCCTTCTCAAATCCTTCAGTAATAATCCATGTTAGGTGGTTAAAAGGAAGATTGAACAGAAAAAAAAAATATGTTTAAACCACCCAATTGGTGTGATAGCATATTTTCTACTTTGTGATGAGCAGTGAAGGCGATATTGACTCATCACTGGCTGGTGACAGTGAAACCTCAGGACAAGGCTGCAACAATATTCTCTGTAATGAACCAGCTCTGAATACCAAGCTGAGCAGGCTAGGGAAAATCAAGTGAGAATGGAAAAGTATAAACACATCTGATTAACAGCCAATAGCACCAGCTGTAGCAAATGCTGTAGCCCAAAAGGTTTAGAACCAGGGCTGACAGGTTTGGCAAGGCAACCTCGTTAGCAGCATGATGAAACTTCATTGACTCAAAATTTCATAGGTTGTTTTAAAGGTACTTCCTGCAAATTGACTTTAGGAGACAGGATTGCATTTAGCTTGACTTTCGATTTATCTATCTAAAAAAATTTAAATGATAATAAAAATAAAATAAATAAAATAATTTTACCAGTTTTTCCTTGATGCTTATGAGAATTCAATTTCAAAAAGGAACATTTGTTTAAAAAAATGTTGAGCAGCCTGCTATGCATAGAAATAGATAGACTGGCTATTTGTCAGAAGTACTTACTGGTCACATGCTCCACAAGTATCCATATAAGGGAAATAGAACTCAGGAAGGAAACACAGAAGCTCTTGAAAGGCTCATTGCACTTAAGTTAATATTATTGACCTCTGCCTGGAAAGGGGTTGTGTGAAATTTGTCCATAGCTATTGAACACTACAAGATCCCCTCCTTAGACAGATGTAGACATGTAAACTGAGTGGCATACAGGAGAAACTATCCAGTTGCAACTTTGTCTGCATTCTGATATTACCACTAACTAACCAACTACACACACACACACACACACACACACACACACACACACACACATGCACGTATGTACATATGTATGCATGTTTGTATGTAGGAATGATACATGCAATGCTGTTACTGGTCTAAGGAACACACTGACAATTACTCCCTAAGACGTTCTCTCAGGGTTTTGGCAGATTCATTGTGATCTAAGAATTCAGATGAATTTACCTGGTTCTGATCATATGAAGTAGCAACATGCATACTGGATTGCCTGAAAAAGGTATATTGGACCTGATGTGACAAACATGTCTATAATATATACTAGCTCTTAGGAAACTAAAGCTGGAACATTGTTTATAAATTCAAGGCAAGGCTTAGCTATGCATCAGGTTCTAGGCCAGTCTAGGCAACAGAACAAAATATTATCTAAAAAATAATAAGTAACAATTAAAATGTCACAACAAATATGTTTTTCCCCTGTGGCTAGAATTCAGTAGTAGAATATTAACTCTATTACTGAGACATTTTTATGAGTAAGAAGCTGTACTATCGCAGTCATTAACAGATGAGTGTTATAAATAACTGAAATGAACATGAGACTTGTACCTTCTAGATCTATTCTGAATACTTCAAATGATTGCCAGTAGTTATAAAACATGGGCCATTTCATAAAAGCTCCAGTCTCTACAAGTTGTAACCTTTAAAAAAGTGCCTGAACATGGATCAAAATGTGGGCGTATACATATTAAATATGTTAACTGTAAGTGCAGCCTCCAAAAGAATAAAAGAAGAAGACCCTTGAGGGCTGAAAGTTCTCATGGTTGAGCTGTGCAGCTGAGAAGCTGTGGTCCAGCAGCTAGCAAGCCACTCAGTCTTTCCTTTGTTTCTGCTCAGCGACGTACTTGCACATTAGTAAAATATACTCTCCTTAGTGATCTTATCTTAGAAAACCAAACTTTCACAAATAACAGGAAATTTCCAATTTATTGGACTAAAAACAAGAAAAAAATTATCATAGGCAGTCATAGTGAAAAGACTGTAAGAAGACATTGCCAAGTAGTTCTGAGAAGGTAAGTGGTAAGTTACAGCTGAGTCCCTACATGAGGAGTTATTCTGGGATGTTAAATGGAAGGAGTGGAAGGGTTAAAGTGAGGACTTAACCTTTAACAAAGAAGAAGCAAGAGTAGTAAGTGTGTCTAGAGTGAGCATGCTCAGTTGGAAAATAGAAGAGCAAAACGTGGAAAAAAGAAAATAATTTGGTTTCACAATCTTAAAATAGACCGCTTATTACAATAAGAAAACCAACAGCCACAGATTAATGGAAATTCCACTTTTAAGAACTATCTGAAATTTCAAGATTTCAGCCCAAACTGGAATATTGAAATGTATCGCTATGAAATGAATTGGACTTCTTCAAGAATGAAATGAAACGTTCTGAGAAGAGATAATCAACCTAATTTAACTAAGTATCTTAGTAAATAAGATATAGTTATGTAAGTTCTAGGATGAGAATAATGTCTTTATTTGATGTTAAGTATATTGGCAGGGTGACCCTAAACAAAAGAGGAAGAAATAGGGGCATCCCATAGTAATGTAAAAAAGGGGAGGGTGACTCTGTAGAGTAACAGCAAAGCAGGATGAGGGCTCAGCTTTTTACACCCTCCCCCACAAAACATGTCAGTGCCCAGAAGGTCATTACATATATCTAGAAAGGAGACAGAGAGGTGTCAATAGACAAAACGGAGAAGTGAGCCTCTCAGTTTTAGAAAAATAATGTAATACATAAATAAGTAACCAATCACTTGTAGAAGGGAAGAGAACCATTTGAACAGTGAAATCATTTTCTAAGTCATTTTTTAAAGAGTCAGCTAAGTCACAGCATTTACATGACACTCATTCAGGAGGCTTTCATTCTTGAAATTTTCCTAAAGCTATGATTTAGAATGACCTTTTCTTAAGGATAATAAGAATTGCTAAAAATAATAAAATAAAGTCTGGCCCTTTGTGAACTCCTAGTCAAGTGCCCATTTTCTACTTTTCTAAGAACTTATACTTGATACATAGTGTGATCTACCATCTGTACTGAAAAAATGTAGACTTCCTAGGTACTTTTTTTTTTGAGGCTCTTTATATGCAGTAGAGAAAGGCAGGAATTTTTTTTATCTGATCAAATCAGAAAGCTCATGAGTCCTCAAGCCTAGACAAAGAACTATAAGTACCAAGGCAACACTGAAATTAGGATATATTTTCTTTTCCAGGGAAGAGCACACCAATTGATTGTCCAATGCCAAAAGGTCAACTCTGAAAATATATACATTAAAAAATTAGTTATTAGATTGCTTAGAGAAATATGATTTAAACATTAGCAGTAAATTTGACAATTTGATTATTTTTGAAATTAAGGTGTTTTAATTATAATAAATCCTGATTTTAAACTAGCAAAATATTTTCTTCTCTTTTCTTAAAAAAGCATATATTTTCTAAAAGAAAAAAATTACAACAGTCTTAAAATTAAGAAAACTTTCATCGAGTTTTTTTAGTTTATATGGAATGTGCTGTTTGGATTCCTCTCAACTTAACAATGCCTTTTAACACTTCTAATTTGAGGCAATAGTAGATCTTTTTCCATAAAGAAACAGAACAAATTTCTCAGTTAGCATTGTGGATAAAATTTTGATGCTTTGAGGATATATTTTCACAATATTTCCAATGCCAGATAAATTGCATTCTTCATTGATTTTTAAAGAAACAACCTACTTGAAAACATTTATCTACTTGTAATCAACAGTGCATAATCCATTACTCTAATAGCTTAATGGACTTTTAACTAGGAACAAAAAGCAGTTCTTAGATTATAAACTCCCTATTGGTCAACTAGAGATGGTAGAGGCTTATCTATGTATCTTGCTTTGTGGAGATTAATTAAGCAGACATATATATCAAGTGTTTACATAGTGCCAAGCACAGAGATTGGTACTAGTACAGGAAGAAATGAACAGGCTACATGCTTTGTTAATGATAACATCCATCCATCCTGCCATGTGGCACTTCTTCTCACTTATCCTAAACACCACAGCTAGAGAGTCTCACTGCTGTGTCCTCTCCACATGCATCCTGCTTACAGAGGCAAAACTAAGTCATGAAGCAGGCAGACCTATATCACCACCAGCAAAGCTTTTCAAGTGTCAAATTATGATCAGTGATGCATAAAAGGTGTTAGTCTCTTACACGCTGTCAAATTCTTTCCAACATGTCAAATTATGATCAGCATGTCAAAAATGTGCTATTCCCTTACAGACTGTCAACATTTTTGAGGTCAGAAAACTGTTTACAAATTTTCTTTAGTCTTTAATGAGTCCTGCTTTTGAATAGGCCTTTGTTTTCTAGCCATAAATATTTTGTAATCCTAAAAGGAATATTTTGGATATCTACATTTAATATCCTTGATAAAAAAATACATTCATGTTGTAGGCATCTGGAGTGGCCTTCAACTGTGACAATATGACAGGGAGATTTCACCAATACACATAGACTGTAGTCAAAACTTAAATCAAATGTATGTTTTAAAAATTTATTCATTTTATTTTGTATTTTCCTATGTCTATGTGTGTCTGTCTAAGTTTAAGTGTCTCATGGGTGCTTGTGGGGTCCAGGGAGCATTGATTTTCCTAGAAATTTTGTAATTAGAAGTTGTGAGCCTGGAGAACCAAATCCAGGTCTTCTGCCACACAGTAAATCTTCTTAACTGTTGAGCCATCCTTCCAGCCTGTAAATCATTTTTTTCATGAATAAAATATGTATACTTATACACATCTATCCATATATCTACCTTTTATAAATGAAGTAGACATAAAATTTAGACTAAATTATCTAAGTAGTTGGTTTTTTTTGCAATGATTCAACAGAACTAGCTTCAAAATGTCACATTTCACTTATGTTTCATATGATCTGGCCTTTAATTTGGTTTCATAGCACTAAAGTAATTTTTTATAGAAGATAAATTTAAAAAGCAACAACACATACATTTCAAAAGCATATCTGAAAAGCTTGTTCTAGTTAATAGATCATTAGCAGAAAATTTATCAAAGAATTCTAATTTTATTCTAATAAACTTTTCTCATAAATTTATATAAATATTGGGCAATATCTTAGAATTTATCTGTTAACTCCACCAGCAATAGAGTTATAAAAGGCAATCTGCTATAATTCCACAAATAAATCCCTAATAAATTCTCTGTTTTCCCTAAGATAACTACTAATTAGTCAATAATTGCTCAAAGGCTCCAATTGATTGGCACTATAAACACAAAAAGGCTTATATGGTCTTTTTATTTCTAAGCTGTATTTAAGATTAAGTGAAAAATGTTAACAGCATGTTATTAGGGCTGAATAATAAGAATTATACAAAACCCAGAAGAAGTATTATAAAATGGTCCAGGCTCATCCCTCTAGGTTTACCAGACTGACAGGTGATAAACAAGGCACATACATCTTAAGAACAAATCCAAGTATGGCATACAAATTGATTTTCTATAAAATATCAAAACAAAAGAGTTTGAGTAATCCATCCAATGACTCTTGGAACTTAGTGCTACATCCCTGGGAATATTCATAGCATTTGTATCATAAACACCCCAAGTTAGTTTTCTAACAAAAAAATAAATCCTTTGTTTTGTTTCTAAAACCAATTCACTCCCAACACCAGAATGCTTTATATTTTATAAACATGAGTGTTTTACTGAATATGTTAACATGTACTGAATGTGGTCCTGGTGCCCATGGAAGAAAGCAGAGGGTATTGGATCACCAAGTACAGGAGTTACAAACAGATGAGAACCGCCATATGAGTGCTGGAAACTGAGCCCAGATCCTCTGTACAAGAAATCAGTGTTCTTAACTATCTGACTCATCATTCCAGATGGTTTGCTTGTTTCCAAAAACTCTTTAGCAATGCTTGTTAATGTCAAATTAAGAGCATCAGTAGCCCACATTTTCTAAAATTTTTCATTAAATATATATTTGCATGCAATTAGTTTGCTTGTTTAGCTGCCCAGTTAATAGCCCACACCCACATAACCACTGTATGCTGCTAGAAACTGTCTAAAATTAAAATAAGATATAATTATCAATTAAGAATACTGGGATTAGCTGAGTCACCCATGATCTTTAGAAGTTTAAAATATTTTTTAACAGTTTGAAGATAGATTCACTCTTTGCTATATGTCATGTAGGGACATTCACTTTTCAAATTAAAATCAGGGTACAAATTGGTATTCCGTTGAATTTAAGTACCCGAGGAATAAATTATTATCAGAATTTACCAGCCCTTGAGTAAAAAATACATATCATTTAACATGAAACCTACTTATTAGCTTCTCATTGCATGGATGATGAACACTGCATTTCAAAATGTCCTGAGTACCCATATTCTATTGTCCCTTCCCCTGTGCCCATTCTTCAGAATATTATATATGCATATTCCTCTTCTGGGATATCATTCCTCCTCCAAACTGTGTTTGAAGTCTCAACTTGAACTTTTTAGCTTATGAAGATGCATTGTCTATCACTACTTAAAATTATTCATTTGTTGCTATGCTTATTTGTTTAATAATTGTCTTTCTCATAAGGCTATGAGAACCAAAAGAGAGGACAGCATTCTGGACACATAAATCTTGCATAAGCTTCTGCCCTGTAGCCATTCAGTAACATTTTGCATTATTCAAGAAAAATAACTCCTTTTGAATTCTGGCCTTTTACAAGGAAAGTGTATGTCAAGAGGGAGCGAAAACCAAGCTTTGGCTTAAGGCATAGACTTTCAAGACATATACTAATAAAACTCACCCCACTAAGCTGAAGGAATTCATTTAATGTAACCTAGCTTTATTGCTAACCTATATAAAAATCTTTCTGTCATTAGATTGTTTGGGGACTTGATAGGTGACAGTAAGTGAAAATTCATTTATGTGCAGCCAAGCCTCAGTCATGACATACTGGGAAGCCTTGCCTGAATACAAGGACGTGTACAGTTTTCTAGTGAATGACCATGCTAAAATGAAAATTATCAAGACGTAAAGCTGCACTAAGTGTTAGAGACTGGAAATGTTAGAAGAGAAATAAGTGAGAGAAACTGCATAGAAAGGAGCGAAGTCCACACAAATCACTTTAAATATGACAGAAAAGGTCCTCAATCCATGCTGTATCAGTTGTTCAGGGATATTTTACTATACCATTCAAAACTCTGGGTCAGATTAAGACTTGGGACATTCTCTCTGAAAATGTGAGGTCTTGCAAATGGCACCACTGCAGTCCCTTGTATAAGTTACAAATGTAACACAAAAGGACAGAAACTTCTTAAGCTTCCAAACAACAGTTTGTATTTACCCATTTACTTTTATGACTCTATAATGACCCGTGAATGTAATTGTGACATTAGAAGATTCAGCTGGTAACAATGCAGCCTCATTGTTTTTCCTGAAATTAAAAGCTTGTTAAACCACACCCATTAGAGTTGGAATCTTGTTATAAAATAATGAAGTTAACAATTACATGTATGAAACTTATGGTGATGTAATTAGTTTAAAATGCTTACTTTTATTTAATATGTATGGTATTTTGACTGCATGAGCATTTGTGTGCCACATGCAAGCATGGAGCATTGATCAGAAAAGCCTTTTAGATATCCTAAAACTGAGTTACAGGCAGTTGTGGACCACTATGTAGAAACTAGGAATAAAATCCATGTCCTCTGGAAGAGCAACCCTGTGCTCTTAATCACTGAGCTATCACCCTGCTAGCTAATATCATTCTTAACCAAGTATGAAATTCTAAATCATAATAAAGCTTCCAGGACTCCTCATTTTGAAAGAAACACACATCACAAGTAGAAAATACACATTATAATATAAGTTATTTAATCATTCATCCATCAATACAACTTATGTTGAATTGCTGAGATTCAGTTCAGAGTAAATGTACTGATCTATCATGTGTCTGACTGTGATTGTTCTAATTTGGCTAACCTAACTTTGGCAAATGCAGGAGAAGAGAATACCTGAATCTTTCAGGGTGCAACTATATAATGGTGACAACAGCACCAATTTTGCCAGACTGAGATAATGTAGAGGGTTTTCTTTAATCCAAAATAAACATGTCTCAAGAAAAATAGCCGATAAATTTGGTATCTACCATTACCTAAACAGGATGTCACTGAGCAATCATTCACAGTGAAATTCATTATATTGAATGGTCATCAACTCCTTCCCCTTTCAAATTTTTGACTGTGAAGTTAAATTTCTTACTGACCTGAGAAATTTATTTAATTTTTATTTTTAAATTTTTATTTTATTACATCACATATTTATATGGTTTTTATCATTTATTTTAATTTTTATGGATGTTTATGAGTTTTCATGTATATATATATATATATATATGTACGTAGAAGCAGACATTCACTCTTATGTAGCTGGGGTTCCAGGTGATAGTGTTGGGGATGGGATCCTAGCACCAGTCCTCTGCAAAAGGAGCAAGCACTCAATTCCTGGGTGATCTCTCCATGCCTCCATGCTTTCTAGTTCACATTAATTAAACCAAAATCCCACACCAAGTATGGCTTTTTACTCTATGTGATTTCACACATACATGTATGAGCAAATATAAAAAAATCACTAATAGGCAAATTTACATATGTAGGTAATATTTTCAATTTTCTGTTAAAAATTTGTAGTCCTTTCTCTGCAGACAACCCCGTTGTTCTCACTATGAATCTCTTGTGGCCTCAAACTCACAAACTTCCACTCCAGCCTCTACAGTGTTTGTATTACAGAAAAACTCATCAAGCATGGTCCAAATCTCATTTTTTTTTTGTATGTAACTGATACATGAACATGATTCTATTCTTTGTGTCTTAGACATTATATTATTTCCCAGGCCTTGAATAGTTTTGGAAAATCCAGAATATTCCAACAGAAACCTATAATATTTTTCTCTAAATATTATTCTTTATAGGGATGCGGGTAAGTAGCTTCTTGCTTTTTACTAGTTACTGATTTAAACTTAAAGATCATATTTATATATTTACTTAACCTAAGGGGAAAATATCAATTTATTAGTAATTATTTGATTAAGAAAAAAGAATTTTCTTCCATAGAAACAAAGTAGGAAGATGGGTTGGACTTTCATTCAGAGGTGATGTTCTACAGGTAGAGAAGTGAGTCCACATCGCTTCTTTCAATGAATTTTTATGACTTGCAATTACAGTAAGGCCTATATATATAATATTTAGAAAGTAGTTGATATTATCTTTGTTTTATGGCAATAAAATTATATATACATGCATACACACTATATATATGTATATATGATGTATCACTGTTAAGTTTCTCAGATGTATACTGTTGTCATTTCAGATTTCAGTATGAGATCGATGTACAAGGTCATGGAAATAATATTTATCCTATGTGTGTTTTCACAAGATTCAGTTAATAGTTAACAGCTCTGGTCTGAATAATTTAATCATCTATAGATAAACATCTAAGAATCAAAGTGAAACAACATTGTAAATAAAGATCCCTAAGCTTTGATTCAGAACCTTCAGATCCAATGAGCTAAGTCAACAACAAACTTCGAAACAGTAGACAGGACAAAGAATCAGTATTAGAGGACAGGAATGAAGAACGAGGCTATGGGGAGAATTGGGTCACATTGGTCTTTTCCTATTAGAAAAATTATAAGAAAGAATGACCTGATGTGCTAGGAGGGGGAAGGGACCTTGAATAAGGATATACAAGAATAGAAATTGTGACTTCTTTGTTCATAATAATAATAAAAAAAGAAATAACAAAACAAAAACTCTCAAAAAAAATGCCAGAGTTACAGGCTGATTTCTTAGTAGCAATTCAGAATGCCGAAAACTCCTTTGACCAGCTGACAGCCCAGCTTCTTTAGACAGTAGAGTCATTACATATTTTCAGGCATTTATATAGTTCATTCCATGAGCTGCCCATGTTCTCACCAGATAAATGCATGCTGACTGTTAAGAGGGAGAACAGAAGGTAAGGGTCTTGCTGCTGCTCCTGGCAATTGGCATTTAACAATATTCATGGACTGTATTTATTTCACAGTCCCTAATTTCCCTAATACATAAATATTTACTTAACTTCCATGATTGAGAAAAACTTAGTCTAAGCCATTGAAATGCACGATAAAGAAACAGTGTGGAAACCAAAAAAAAAAAAAAAAAAAAAAAAAAAAAAAAAAAAAAAAAAAAAAAAAAAAAAAAAAAAAAAAAAAAAAAAAAAAAAAAAAAAAAAAAAAAACCCAAAAATTCTGTAAGTAAGATAAGACCATAGAGGGAGGAAGCAGCCTAGAGAGGTATGAGTTGGAGACTACTGGTCAGGATGCTAGAACCAGTACAGTTGTTTAAACAGTCATGCAATTATAGAAGACTAGAAATGAGTATTGATTTAACAATGTGGAGGGTTTATACTCTAACATGTATCACAAATCAAACCTGCCACTATTTACATACTGCTTTTGATCAAGAGATTTCATCTAACAAGGTGCCTAAGGGTACAATATCTGGAAGAGAAATGGCTTCTCTAGAAATGAAGTGTAGAAACAACTTTCACTAAACTCATTTTGTATAAAATTCTGGAAGACATACCTAAAACTTTTGTTTTTACTTTGCCAGCATTCAGCAGTCTCTACTTTCTTCACCCTGCCCAAATAGAAACTAATAGTACTATAACTTAAATAACTTATAACTATGGTATATGCATTTTATATCTTTGCATAACAACTCATTTAAATAGCCTTTAAACAGGAATATCATTGTTACCATTACTGAAAACAAAGCACAAAAATAAGAGGAGCAGTAGGTCATTCATGGCTATGTTGCTAGTTAAGTGACATTGTGAGGCCATGTTTCTCAGAAATATAAATATACTATAAGAGCTTCTGAGGCAGTATTTGTTTGATTTCTCCAAGTCCTGTGCAGACATGTCTTCTAAATCAATGTACCGTCCTATTTATTAAAGATGTTCCTGAAAGCTCCTTCAGACTCACACTCATTTGGCTTCATTTAATTAAGCTTGACTTTGACCCTCTAGTTTTTTATTTTATCAAATATAATTACATTCAAATATACAGCTGGTTTCATACTCTTTAATTTGTATTTTATTTATTTGCTTTTATTTTGTGTGTATAAGTCTTTGCCAGCATGTAAGTATAGATGTCATGTAGATTCCTGGTGTCTTAGAGGCCAGGAGAAGAAACTGGTTCTCCTGAAATTAGCATTTCAAGCAGTTACAAAGAGCCTGTGGGTGCTGGAAACTTAACCTTAGTCCTCTCTAAGGGATGCAAGTACTCTTATCTGCTAAGTCACAACTCTAGTTGACAGAAAATATTCTTTTATTTGAATTAATTATCCCCCCCAATGAACATATTTCTTAGATGAGCTGGTGCCTTCACACGTCTCTGTCCACCTGAATCGAAATGAGATCAAAGTTCAGGGTTGGGAGTCATATATCTTGCTCCGTATACTCTCTCAGTATTAAATTGACCTTATGTATTTTCCACATTTGTGGAACTCGACACAGTAGAAAAAGTAGCTCTCATGGCATAGATGGTGATTTGGAAAATGAAACTGATTCTCTTTTTCTAGCTCATCACTGCCTTCCAATGCTTAAGTTTTCCATTGTTGCTACAGTTTAGCCCAGGAGATATTCGTATCAAGAAGCACAGATTCTGAGATATTAACCATGCCTCTAGTCAGTAACTATAGCATACTGGCAGTCATTAGAAAGAATAATGCAGAGGTGAGAATAATGCAGAAATGTGAGGTAGTATAAGAAATGAAAAGAAAGTAATTAAAGTCATGGAAATGTGGCATTGCTATCCACGATGCGTTTTATTTGGCAGTGGCTTGCCAAATTAATTTTCTTTCAATACTTTTCCTTGTGTAAGATATTATAATGCTAAGTCTGACCAAAAAAGGCCTGCTAACAACCAGATTTAATCATCTTTAGCAGTATACTTGCTACTTTCATTAACTTTGTGACTTAGAGGATCATCTTAAATTATTACTCAAAGTATAAGGCACAATGTTCATGTTAAAATAAAATGATAATGATGATTATAATAAACTCCAGAAAAAACTCATTGCAGAGATACTTAGTAACCTTTCATAATGAAAATTTTCTTTGTAAAGAATTGACAGAGAAAGAGGGGAAATGACATAGGGAGAGGCAGGAGATCTGATTTTATATAACTCATATTTCATAATTATAAAATAAAAGTTAAATTAACATCTATTTTGCTAAAATACCTTGTAGTCATCTTTGATACTGACAAGATGGTAAGAATCCCTGGCATAGAAAAGACAAATTTATTTCTGGGAATGTTACTCTCAGTGTCTATGAACATTTAAGTAGCAAGAAGAAAACTACACTATTTTTTTTTCCTCTGGAGTGTTTTGTGCTACAAATGGATTACTTATATTTATGAAACTTATAATCTATGCTGACTTCAGTAGGCACTGTAGTGATATGAAAAGAACAAAAACATTAAGACTCAATACTTTCATTGGCCTTCTTTTAACTGTTAATCAAAACAGCCATGTTTTTTAAAAGATCATACTGAGATCCAGTAGCAAAATGTTTACATGTAAATTCTATGTCACTCAGATACTGGGCAAAGACCTTCATGCTGTGGATTACATTTGTAAACCTGGTGTTTAGGAAAACACATATAGCACTCAACTTTGACTAGATTCCCTGGCCTATGCCACATGGAAAACATTTTACTAAACTGTAAGCTATATCAGGAAGGAACATTATTGTCTTCCTTTATCTTCTTTATCTAGGTCCACCCTAAGTTTCCCTTTCTTCACTGACTCAATTTCACAGCTGCTAATTAGCCATAAAGAGAGTCCCTATTTAGGGGCTTTATGGGAAAGCCTGCCCTGTTTTGATATGTTAACGCCATCAAAAAAAGTAATGGCCCAGTCTTGAGTCATCTTTTATCTAGCTTTCTCAAAGTGATAGAGAATTAGATAGTAAAAAGACAAAGCAAACAGGCACTATTCCAACCACAAGTTTTTTTCTCTGATTTGAAGTCTTAGAGCTGATGACCAGTACTTCCAAGGCACATTCACTTCGTGTACAGACACATTAGTTTATTGGCTTGCTGCTATAAATCAAGTCACCCCATTTTTCAACAAAAACACCCATACCTAAATAACCCATAGAAACCTTAGAAGACTGAGAGGAGAACCCAAAGCACTTAAGCCTCACAATCTATATATGCCTGCAAGAGAGAGCACTTAAAACCAATGCTTTCTATCTAAAAGAGAAAACCCAAAGAGGCCATATTGTTAATAACACAGTGCTGGTAATATGGATGACTATTAAAAATACCTTTCATTAACCATCTACCTTTTTAAAACTCTGTGCAAATTTGGGCATGAGGGAAATTGGGCTGAAGAATTTCAATTAAGCTTAATATATTTATAGTTCAGAAGTAATAAGTGTGTTATGTGCCCTGCTGCATGTGTGTATTTATGATGAATTAATAGAGCTTTCTAGATGTCGCCTTCTCTGGGAAATTATTTACATTGCATTATCCTGACGGACTATAAAAGGAATCATAAAAAATTACATGTGGCAGAAGATAATGGGATGAAGTCCTTTGGTTTGTATATTGTTCTCTGGTGCATATTAAATGCATTAATGGCCACCATCAGTTAATTCCCCATTCTCAGCCTAGTAAGTACTTTCTGGCAACAGAAGTACATTCTCTGGGCAAAGGCATCTACCTTATAGGTCAGAAGTTTTAGTGCAACTTTTAGAAATACTCTGAGTATATCATTACTGTTCTGGACTAATTTGCAAACTATAATTCAGATTCACTGGCCTCTTAATAGTCGTGTCTCTTTGACATGTTCATGGGTTGTGCTCCAGGGAGCAGAAAGCGAGGAACATAAATAGATCAGTAAAGATAGAGAATGGAATGAAAAAGGCAAAAGGTGGAAAGTTTGGCAGATAAGAAGGAATGGGCCTCAGAGGCAGCATTGAATATATGCTACTGTTCCTCAAATAGAATCTAATCAATAAATATTTACTGAGCGCCAACTATGAGCACAACTTTAATGTCATGTGTGTACAAATTATAACCATTTTGTATTGCATATAATTTTGCAAGTTTTGTAAGTCCTAAATTATGTGTAGCAGTCCCTGTAATACCATAATTTAACTATCATTTTGAAACACATTTATGATAAGGAAATTAAAATTTCTTGCCACTGGTCATGCATCAATACTTTGTTGAACCAGAATAACAACCTGTGACTTTTGGTTTTGAGACTAAATTTCATACACATTAATTTAAATATGTTATAATGATAATTGATCACTTAGGTATTCATTAATATTACATGACAGATGGGATATTTTTATCTGTGTATTGGAAAGAAGAACAGAATAGTGAGAGAAAGAATTGACAGAAGCTTTAAAATTGAACAAGTAGGATGAATATATGTTGTCATATGACATATAGTATAATCTTTGGATTTAATTTAATACTTAGTAAAAACTATGCTCAGAAATCTAGTTCTAGTTTGCCTCGCACAATGGCTAAGGAGCAGGACCAAATCTCCTTGTGTGAAAAAGGCAGAGTGGAAAAGTAATTGTATCTGCTTCAGAGTAAATTGGGAAATTAAAGGAGGCAGTTTGGAGAAGACTGGGAACAGAACCTACTAAATTTTCCAGGTATTATGGTGGCAGATATGAAAACAATATCACTGAGTTCTATTTAAGGTCAACTGTTAGGAAGTATCTTTCTTGAACAGCTGCTATTGGACCATAGCTCAGGTTCGGTTTGTATCTTCTTGCCACATGTAGTATCACTAAGATATGTAATGTGATAAATACATTATTGCCAGGTGACTCAAAACATAGCTCAACAAAATCAATAATGAATATTAATGATTGATTAGTTCATGCTTAATTCAGTGGCTAAAGCTTATGTGTTTTCTATCTCCCCCACAAACACCCATTCACTATGTGCTTTCCCAAAGGACTGCCATATTTCCAAGATGTCTGCCTCCTCAGAGATGAATAATGTCACCTCTATTTTTAGCATAAAACAATTTCTAGAAATATCTCAAGAAAGGTGCTTTCAAACATTAACTATTTGTATATGTACAGGTGAGTGGACTTGAAATCTGATCCAACAAAACTGGAGTTCCATAAAGTTTTCAGACACCTGAGATTGGTCCTGGAATCTGAACTATGGTCCTCTGTAAGAAAAGTACACATTCTTAACATTTGAACCATCAATTCAGTCCCTAACCACCTCTTTGATTCTGTTTGAATTATAATAACTGGGAGTATAAGATGCTATTATAGATACAGGCAGGTTACTTGGATCACTCTTGTGGAATATAGACACTTCCTGCTGCACAGAGTACAGGCTAGAGTGAGGTATACAATTTCTACAGAAGAACAGTATAGCATATGCCAACGGAAAGTGAATAGCATCTTTGTGAGTCTCATACACTAGCACAGTGCCATCATTAGTCTGCTGCTTCCTAATTATTCCAGATCCAACTTTACAACTTTATAATTTATTAAATTACTGATTTTTATAAAAATTCTGTCTAAATGAAATTTAAATGCCGTATTTATTATTGCAATTTATAAATATATTTTTTTCCTCTGCTGAGAATTTCCTTTTAAGATCTGAACCCCATTTTTTGATTGGGTTATTTAAGGTTTTGGGTTCTAGATTCTTGAGTTCTTTATATATCTTAGAGATCGGTCCTCTATCACTTGTATGGTTGGTGAAAGTCTTTTCCCATTCTGTAGGCTGTCGTTTTGTCCTATAGACAGTGTCTTTGGCTTTATAGAAGCTTCTTAGCTTCAGGAGATCCCACTTATTGATTGTTGGTCTTAGTGTCTGTGCCACTGGTGTTATATTTAGAAAGTGGTCGCCTGTGCAAATTCGTAGAAGTGTATTTCCCACTTTCTTTTCTATCAAGTTCAAAGTGACTGGGTTTATGTTGAGGTCTTTGATCCATTTGGATTTGAGTTTTGTGCAGGGAGACAGGCTCAGATCTATTTGCATTTTTCTGCACACTTCCATCCAGCTATGCCAACACCATTTGATAAATATACTATCTTTTTTCCATTGAATGTTTTGGGCCTCTTTGTCAAAGACCAGGTGTTCATAGGTTTTTGGGTTAATGTCTGGATCCTCAATTCTATTCCATTGATTCACAGGTCTGTTTTTATGCCAGGACCAGGCTTCTTTTATTACTGTACCTCTAAAGTATAACTTGAAGTCAGGGATGGTGATACCTCCTGAGGTTCTTTTGTTGAGTAAAATTGTTTTGCCAATCCTGGCTTTCCTGTTATTCCAAATGAAATTGAGCATTGTTCTTTCAAGGTCCAAAAAATATTGTGTTGGGATTTTGATGGGCAGTGCATTGAATCTGTAGATTGCCTTTGGTAGAATTGCCATTTTTACTATGTTGATCCTACCAATGCAGGAACATGGGAGAGCTTTCCATACGAATGGCTGAAAGGCACCTGAAAAAGTGCTCATCATCTTTAGCCATCAGAGAAATGCAAATCAAAACAACTTTGAGATGTCACCTAACACCTGTTAGATTGGCTAAGATAAAAGGCACAGATGACAAACTATGTTGGAGAGGATGCAAAGCAAGGGGAACACTCCTCCATTTTTGGTGGGAGTGTAAGCTTGTTCAGTCACTTTGAAATGCAGTATGGCGATTTCTCAGAAAATTGAAAATCAATCTCCCCAAGAACCCAGAAATACCACTTCTGGGTGTATACCCTAAAGATGCACAGTCGCACTCCAAAGGTATTAGCTCAATTATGTTCATAGCAGCATTATTTGTAATAGCAAGAACCTGGAAACAACCTAGATGTCCTTCAACTGAAGAATGGATTAACAAACTGTGGTACATCTACACAATAGAGTACTACTCAGCAGTAAGAAAAAATGATATCCTAAAATTTTCAGGCAAATGGATGGAGTTGGAGAATATCCTAGTGAGTGAGGTATCACAAACTCAGAAAGATAAGCAGGGGATGTACTCACTCATTAGTGGACTCTAAACAAACAAGAAAAAAGCCAAGCATGCCCAAGCTGCAAACACAACCACTGGACAGCTTGGGATCAGAAACACCCTGGACTGACTCCTCGAATCCCACTCCACCTAAAGGAACACCTGACTCACTCTTGAGGGAGGGGGGACAAAACTGGATCTGCCAGGAGTGGAGACTGAACTAAGCAATATTGGGTCAGTGGGACCATGGGACTGTCTGCTGCCTGCCCAGGGAGGGGATGGGGAGTGGTGGAGAAGAAAAAATAATCTGATGTGGTGGGAGGCAGAAGGGACCTTGAATAATGATATACTGGAATAGAAAGCTTGACTTCTTTGTTAATAATAATAATAATCATAATAGTAAAAAGTATACAGAAAATGTATTTTTTGTTTTATTTATCTGTTTATCTATCTATCTATCTATCTATTTATTTATTTATTTATGAGTATATAACAGAGAAATAGAGACAGAGATTGACAGACAGAACATGCATGCTACCTGAAGGTTAGAGGAAAAATAGGCTAAATCAGAATTTCCCCACCACAGGACTCCCAGGAAACAAATTCAGAGGCTCAAACTTAGGTTGTTTGGCTTGGGGGCAGTGTTTTTAACCAGTGAACTTTCTCTCTGGCCCAGGCATGAGTTTTAAATTCATTAGATTTTACGTCATAATCTCTGAGTTTACTCATCCGAAATATTCTAGAGATGAGTATGTGGTGGAGATGGCGTGCAGGCTGAGGGTCCAGGAAATGAGTAACAATGGAATGAGCACAGATCAAAAAACTCTTATATTTGCCTTCAAACATGTCTTCCTCTTAAAATTTTGGTCATGAATTATGGGTTTTCTCTTCAGTTTAATCCCAAAGGAGTTAGTGTAGTACAAACACAATATGTTATTAAGCACAAAATAAGAGACATAACACTATTTTTATAATTTCCAGAAGAAGAAAGTGAAAAATCATCTGCTATGCCTGCTGTATTATGTACATTTTATTTAAAACAAAAATTTGAAACCATTTTGTAAGATCATGCCAGCCATAACACTCTTTGAGTCTTTATGTTCCTAAGAAACCTCTTTATAATATGTTATATAATTTTAGCCTTAAAAGATAACTGTCCAAGCCAAATATTGGGAAGTCAACCTGATATATTTGTAGGAGAAAACATTTTATTTTAGCTTACAAAAAATAAGATTATAATCACTTTAACCCTCTTCCAATCCATTTATTTCTTCTCAAAGCATATAAGAAAAGATTAAAATAAGGTGATAGTTTTAAGTATATACATTTATTTTGTTGTCCATTACAAGACAATTTAAAATTTATAAGTATTTGCTTCAATTACTGACAGTTCAGCTGCTCAATTATCTAATCTCTCTTGTAATTTATAGTACCATAGCCCTCAAAACACAGTGACTCAATTTAAAGGAAAATAGAAGAACAAAGAACAATAAAAACAAAATGAAAATAATGCTAGTCACCATAGATACTAAATGTTTAAAAAGACATGAATTTGCAAAATTCATACAAACCAAAACTAAAAAGGAAAAAAAAACTATTATCAGGAAATAAAGTACCTAACATATATAAAATTACTATTATCCCTGAAATATGTGTGACCCTATTGAACAGTAACCTATGCGGTTAAAACAAGGCCAATTGTTAAGTTTAGGAATAGGCTTTGGTAAAGTTGAGCTTGAGTATCTGGCAGATTTTGTTAAATCCAAGGAATACAGAGTTTGGAATGTTTCTGTCAGAGTGGTGATGGTTACACATAAACAGTATAGTTTATTGTCTTTATAATAGATATAGAACTGAGTAAATTGAATCTGGACATGTGTGGTCTTAAAACAAGAGCCTCCTATGGTTCTGTCCCACCCATACCTGCCATCTGTGTGTACATATCACATTAGAAGGTATATCAAAATTGTGTTAGAAGATGGAGATAAAGCCTGAAGATATGTGTAACAATCTTCCTTGTTGCCTTGGTGATTCTTGCTGATAGTCAAGGGCATAATAAGTTGATGCCATATAAATCATTTCAAAGCCATTTTTAGCATTGGTAGAAGAAATCACCTCTCTTCTTATCTGTCATCATGTTGCTCATTTTCAATCATTCGGTGGCCTATCACTTGTTTTTGATACTAACTCTGGCACTACCCAAAGGTTCTCTTTTTTTTAAAAAAAAAAAAATCTAGCTATCTAATATCAGAATTTTAAACAAAAATAATCCCAGGCAAGAATTAGTCTGTTTCTAAGGCATTTCTTTAAAGTCAAAGGTCAGAGAAGGTTTCTTGCAGGTTTCTCGCTTCAGAAAATCTTTTAAGCTCTAAATTACCAGCCTCTGCACTTACTTTATTTAAAAGGGATTGCAAAGGATGATGAGAAAAAGAACTGTCAAAGACTTTATCTGGAAGAGAAAAACAAATATAAAAGGAATAAAGGTTTTCAATTATATGATAGTTAAAAATAACTACTGAACCACCAACTTAAAAACTCATCTTTGGGGTTCTGATTAAACTGCCTTTTTGAAAACATTAGCAGAGAAACACTAAAGTAGAATTTTATTTAATTAAAAAAACCATAATGCTGTTCAGCCAATGGAAAGATAGCTATAACGCTTGAAAATGCAGTGTAAAACCTGAAAGCTTGTGCCTGATAAGCATATGAAAAGGCACCCGAGCTCATTAGTGATTTGTAAAATGCAAATTAAAAATTACCTTGAGATATCATTACCCATCCACCAGATTGACAAAGATGAAAATGCCTGACAATGCAGGTGATTGCAAGGATGTTTGGCAAAGCAATTGCCATTCTTTGATTGTAGAACTACAAATTAGAATATTCCTGTATCTGGAAACATACAACATACATGCTCCTGAGAATATAACCTTAAGACACCCCTGCATAATATTGTTTTGATTCCTGCCAGAAAATGTTTGTAGTGACCCTATTTTCATATCTATGAATTGGAAATACTAAAATTTAAATGTGTTAATAAACTGTAATATACATATATATGTATAATATATATACATACATACCCACAATTACAATTTTATACAATTAGAGAGATAGAATAAAATTACACAGAAAATATACACAGGGCTCATAAATATAATACTAGGGAAAAAGTACAAGAAAGGACGTATAAAACATGTTTACAAACACTGACAACATTGTGTTGTTTTGTTAATGGAATGATGCAGATTCTGTGAGAGTTTATACTAAACAGTAGAGAGTTGTTGGCAATCCTTGACATTGTTGTACTATGTTCTTGCTATCTTTATAATTAATCTTGGCTATACCTGAGCTCAAGATGAAAACAAAAAAAACCTACCCAGTTCCAGTTGACCTTAGCAGTGCAAGAGAAATTTCCAGCCAGAACTTCCATTAAGCACAAACTGGCTTTTATCAGTATATTTTTCTATTTCCTTGAAATGTATTTACCTTGATATTTACTGATTAATATTTTAGAACCTTAAGCCATAAAAGTCCTAATGAGTTATCAAAAATGAGATTATAAACTAATGCGCAATAAACAGTATAAAAATCTACACTCACAATAAGCAAGTATAATAAGCAGATCCTTGTTGAGCTTACATGTATGAATGCAAAACATGTGACACCTATATTAGTAACTTGTAATTTTTGCTAGTTACAATTACTACCTCATCTATTTTACCACATCTTCAGTGATATGCCTCAACAAAGGCAAAGAATGCATTGAAACAAGTAGACCAGTATTGTACAAATTTAGTTCTGCAATCCTATAAACCCTTCAACCAAGTTACCAAGGCCAGGTTTTTCTTTCTCAGAGCAGTGGTGATAATGCTCAAGTGAGATATCATGAATGAGTTATTGTGGTAGCAACAAATCTCTATGTATTTGTTTAGACACTTATTATCATTATCTTTCTAAAATTATATTAGAAGAATGATGCATTAATTAATTAATTTATTTGTTAAGTTAGCTAGTGTTCTGTCTGCATGAATGTCTGCATGTCAGAAGAGGGCGCCAGATCTCATTATAGATGGTTGTGTGTTACCATGTGGTTGCTGGGAGTTGAACTCAGGACTTCTGATAGAACAGTCAGAGCTCTTAATCTCTGAGCCATCTCTCCAGCCCCATATAATGCATTGATAAGGGGAAAGGTGATCAATAATGGACTTAAGCAGTCAAAGAAGTGCTGGGATTCATCCTTACTGTTTCCAGATATAGAAAAAGAATAAAGTTCTATGAGCTGATCTTGCAAAAGGGCAAAGGGAGATCTTTGCAGATCGAATAAAGAGATATGGAATGGCACACAAGCTATAACTTTTACTTCCAGAAACTGCTTGACCACATATGTACTGAAAGAAGTTCTTTACTTTCTATATCATCCTTTTTCCTGCAGCAAGCTGCTACTTCTATTAGCAGGCTCTCCACCACTTGAATTGGTTACTTGCTTAGAATTACAGAGGTGTGTTAGTAATTTTTCTACTCAAAATGTTTAAAGTTACTGAGTAACTTGGAGTCGTTTTAAGGGATATATAGAGAAGGAAGCTACTTCTAGTGGCTGGAATACAATAGAATCAGTCCTGAAATACAGAGGTTCAATAGATTTCAGCTACATATCCACCTTAGAGACAGCAAAAGGTCATAAAAAGAGTGGCAAGGACAATGGAATACCTAATAAGGTATCCTTATTAGCACTGTCTCTTAAACCTTATAATAACCCACTGAGAGCAGATACAATTCCAAGTAAAGAGAACATTTTTTATTTGAACTCTGAAGAGGTTAAATGACTTTCTCGAGTTCACAAATATGAAGTCTACCTCAATTCATAAGGCATTTGAGTATGTATGCCTTTCTTAAAAATTACATTTACAGGTGTGTGTGTGTGTATGTGTGTGTGTGTGTGTGTGCAAATGCCCCTGTGGAGATCAAAGAACAACCAGTTTGAATCCATTTTCTCCTTCTGCTATGCGTATCCACAGGAACAACAAGCTCATTAGGTGTGACAAGCCTACACACATTTGCTTGCATGCACACACACACACACACACACACACACACACACACTCACTCACTAAATACATAATTGTTAAAAAGACTACTGTATTCAAATATGAAAAGTAGTAAGATATTGGCTTCTCAGTCATCTTATTTTGTTACTCTCTCTCGTATTAAGAGAGAAACAATGATAAGAACAACCCCACAATACTTAATTAAGTGGTTTCAAAACCTATGCCTACTCTACTGCTGACCAAAGTAAAAGAGTTTTTTAGAAGAATTCATTCCTTCACTTCTGCGTATGACTTAAAACTATAAAGGTTTTATATTTTCAAACTACATTAAACCTATGATTGCACTGACTCGGCAGACTGAATTTATTTTAGTGTGATTTTTTTCTTACACTTAAATCAGTCCATTTTTATAATTCACTTCCCAAATCCTGGACTCCTACATTTGATTCTAAAGAACTATGCTATAGCTCTATCTAACAGCTTTATGAAAAAGGTTATAATATTATGCTTCAGTGGCCTTAAGAAAAAAGTGTGTTGCTGGAAAAGAAATATTGCTAATATTGAGAGTGCCTAAGAATTCTCACTGTTGTTATGAATTCTCTCATACCAAATTTTGTTTTTTTTCTCCAATGCTTATGTGCATTTTATTCTAAGCACACTCTCACTCAGTTGCAAGCATTTACACTCACATACTTATTCTCATAAATAGTCAAAATAGTCCTCAATTAAAACAAGAAAAAAGTACCAGGGCTTCACACAGGACAGCAAATTAGCATGTTTGGATTTAATAAAATTTTTTAAAATTGTAATCACTTCTGTGAAAGAATCTATAAAATCACATTAAACATTGTAGACATTTAAATATTTGCCAAATGAACAGTGAATGATTAAAACAATATGAAGAATGCAAAATAAGTGAGGTAGAGTTGATTGTAGAGGTGCATAAGAGCAACTTTTTTTCTTGCCAGACAAAGACAAACAGCTTTGAAAAGAAGAGAAGAAGGGGGATATCCAGAGGATGCTGCAGTGTGCCAAAGACCAACCATTTGTCTTGATATGCATATAGACATATAGACAAGGTGTTTCTTTGTACATGAGATTATCAGGGCTGAGAATGTAGTGATATATTGTATATTTAATAAAATTATTTTGGAATATCAGAAGACAGAGCTGTCTCTTCTAGCCATTTTGTTGTTGGTTTTTGTTTGATTTTTGTATTTTTTTTTTTTTTTTTTTTTTAAGACAGGGCTTTCTGTGTAACAGTCCTGGCTGTCCCGGAACTTGCTTATTAAATATGCAATATATTACCATATGAAAAGGAAGAAATTCTAGCTGAACTGATGTGTTCTGGAAAAGAAGGCCTGAAATTTTGAATCTAGAAAACTAGAATCTACTAGCTTCTGGTAATAACGCAGTCTTTAATAAGGCACTTAATTGCATGGCTTAATTCTTTATCCAGTTAAAAGGGGGAAGAAATACACATGAATCTCAATGCTCTTTTCCATATGAGAAAATTCCATTCTCCAAAATACCGAAGAGTCGCTGGGCCAGGTAAAATAATTAAATAGAAAATGAGACAGGCTGACCCCATATAAGCGTAATTCAATATCTTGAAACAAAAGTACAAACAAAAATGAAAACCAAGAAAATAAAATTTTGAGAAAGTTTAAATCTTAGCTTGCAATTTTAGAATGCTTTTATACCATTTGTTGAATGAATTTCCATATTAGTTTAGCAGTTTAAATATAATTAAAATATATATCAAATAATTATCATTTAAAAAATCTTTGAAATATATTGTCATAGTCCAATAATATTTAGAAAAGAATAACAATAACTTTAAGAATTACTTAGGTTTGGTAACTTAGAGGCTGGAGCCAAAAATAAAAGACATCTTGTCTACCCACCCACCATAAATTTCATTAATTTCCTTGATGACAGATTGTGTTATTACTAATACACTATTTATCATGCTTCCTTTAAAGTGTTATTGCTTAAAGATTAAAACATGGCATAAAATGCTCCTCAGTGTGCCCAGGATGGGTATTGTGAACTTTTCTTTCCCAGACAGCAAAGAAATAGTGTTTCTACTGTGGAACCCATAGCTTCTTTTCAGTTCAGCCTTTTTTTAGACAAAAGTGCTTAATAGGTTTTCTGGCAGCAGACACTAAACACTTTTAAGAGGCATTTAATGTGAAGCTTTTGTTTACCTGTGGATTCATTATTAATGAAAAGCCAGGGAATGCACAGTTTGAGTCAGGCAGACATTAAGTGGATCAGTCACTTGCATTATTAAAATATGCCCTCGGGGAATAAGGATTATTCTCCACATTCAATTATTCCTAATGTAAAACCCCCCACCCTCACCTCATTTTACTTCCAAGAAGACAGCTTGTTCTTCTCTTGACCTTTTTAAATGCACACAGTAGTCCTGTGTCCATAGTGACATTCAGGGGTAGCAAGGTGGCAGCTCCCACAAGCAGGGGGCCCACTTACCATGCCTTCAAAACCAAGACCACAAATGCTAGCACAGCTGAAGCCTTTGACTGCAGGTCCCACAACTACAGGCAGACTCAGAAGCTGTGACACAGATTCCCCCAGAGCCTGTGTCTACATTGCCAGTAAGCAGCCTACTGTCAGGGAACATGCTTTGGCTGTCATCAGCTCAGAAATCAGGTAAAGACAGGCCAGAGCTCTCTTGCGATCTCAGTGATGCAGTCAGAAAAGCAGAGAGGTAAAAAATGAGACAGTGAGATTAAAAAAAAAAAGCTTATGAGGAACATTTTTTTCTTTTCTTTCCTCTCTGATTCTGTCGACCACAAGTTCCCTGGGTTTGTGTTGATATGGGAAATGGTCATAACCAATTGCCCATTTCTGCTATGATTAAATTACTCTGTTTATTGCATTTAAACTCTCTTTGCTAATTTAGATTGGGATAACTTTTATAAAGTCCAAATTCTATCTCTGGGTTGTTCTGCATAAGACAGATATAGTCTTGCTTTCTGATGCTTAAAAATATCATTTTGTGGTGCTAAAACTATTAAAGCCTTCTTAAATTCTTTGTGTTATTTTCTTTAACTATACTATAATTTATGTAATGTAAGGACCTAAGTAGATTTTTATATTGCCACTAGACATCACCCAGGAAATTCTGTACATGCTTTTTGATAAATAGCTTGCCCCCAAATTCCATGGATCAGGGTATATTGCCATATATTTTTCAACGTAAACCAATGAATAAAATTGGAGTCATTCATATCTGAATGACCAAAGGCCTGTAACAGAAACACACTGATGGTCACTATGGAACTTTGTCTTAGGCTTGAAGCAGTCTTATGTTTGGATCTGACAAGCACCAACATTACAACACTCTCTACTACCACATAATGCCTCCAAAGTATTTTGTGCCCCTCATCACAAAGATAAGAAAATCACTTGGGAGGGGAGAGGCTGGTGAGAATAAAGGAAACATTGAGCTATAAAAGCCAAACACTGGAAAGTCATTCTAAACTCAAAAGATACTATAGGATTCCAATGGATTGCTATTGAGCAGGTGCGACTGTTTTCATGAATGAGTTTGAAGGAGGGTTCAGAGGGTCTCAATACATTTTCTTAAAGAGGTGTAAAAGGAAGACTGCAAAATGAGAGGGCAAGTGAGGATGCTTGTAAAAGCAGGTAGCTAGCAGCAATGGGAGAATCAAACCATGGATGCCTGTGTCTCTGTGGTTTTCTTGCCGACAGGAACTAACCTCCCATATGAACAAATATACCTCCTCCTCCTCTCCTTTTCACATTGTGAATATTTTCAACTAAGATGCCACACACTGGAATTGGAGAAACTGAATTCTGTTTTCAGCAGAGCACTGGATGGTGTTCCTTAGGACATTCAAATGAAGCTGGATTTTTATACACATGAGATAAAACTAATACACATCTTAAAAATAATGATGAGGACACCATAGCCAAAATTAATTAATTAATTAATTATTCTGTACTGTGAAGTTCATCTTCACAAACTTCACAGTACAGAATAAAACAGTGAATAGTGACTATTCAGAAAAGAAATCAGTTATCACTCAAAAATGTATTCTTACAAATCACTATTTCCAGTTGACATGGCAGCATACAGCTGTAACCAAAGCACTTGGAAGACTGAGACAGAAGGATTGTTGTGATAAATTTTTTTGAATTTTATTTACATTTAAAATGAGCATTTCTTTAACATTTTTCTTAAAACCATAATTTTTTTCAAAGAATTTTAGAGGAATATATTAAAAAAATAGGGTTTCCAAGAGATCATTCATGGTTAGCTAAAATAATTCTGTCTCAGATTTTTTTTTTTATTTTTTATGAAATCGTTGTCATGACCCACATTGAACATGAAAGTAGTGATATAGATAAAGAGAACCCTGATACCTGGTAATTCAATTGAAAATATAGAAGGGTTTCAAAGACAATTCCCCCCAAAAGAAATAATGCCATTCCTAGCTGTAATGGGTCACTAAACAAAAACCAGAGTCCTAAATTACCTCTGATGGGATATCTCCATCAGAATTTTTGGCTTTTGTGGTTCTATAGTTCCCTATGACTTAAGAAAGTGCTAAGTACCACAAAAAGATCCATTTCTTGTCATAAGTTAAACTGATATAGCACTTTCTAAGTCTCTGTATCTGTTCTATCTCTCTGTGTGTGTGTGTGTGTGTGTATGTGTGTATGTGTGTGTGTATTTAGTTCTATCTCTGTGGATCTATATTCATACTAAAAAGACAGAAATCACCTTCAACCTTAATCAGAGAACTCTCTCAGTGTTTAAACCCATGACTGAACAAAATGTTAATAATAAAGACTGGCTAGAGCCCAGTCCTAAATAAGACATTTATTCCATTACCTCAAAGCTTATGAAACACTGTTGAAGAGTGATAGAATGAATGTACTGACAAGAAGAGAGGAGAAGGGCTATAAAATTCTATTTTCTAAGCATAAAGTGGGCATGGCCATCATGAACTCACTTCACCTGTGTCTACAGACAGTGGGCAGAGTAGTGTCAGAATCATGCAACACGTGGCTATCGAGAGAAGAAGCTCACAAGGTTCCACCACTTTTTACTGACCTCCTAACAAGTCACAGATTCAGAGAGAACAGGAGATCTAGTCCAGTTTTCATTGGCAAGCTCACGGGGCTGAATGGATATTTTGAAATCCATAGACAAACAAATGCCCTAGTCAAACTTTGAGGGACACATGTCAACAGAAAGCCATGAATATAAGAAAGAGATTTGTTTGGAAGAAGTGCTGGCTAGGGAAGAAAAGGCCAACTGGTCAGGGAGTAAACAGAATGCATGAAATACTTGTATGAAAAAATTAAAGACCAAAATTTGTTAGTTAAAATGTCATAAAAATGGTAGGGATAAAAGAAATATATGATTATATTTGCTCAAGTGTTTAGTTCTGACTTTTATATCGTGAGACCAGAAGGGTTGGCTACTCAGGTGGAACTGCTAACAGGACCATGTGAATTTTCAGTATTTAACTGATTATGATTAAAGCAGCAGTACTTATAAAACCTTGAATCATTTACTAGAAGAAAATAATATTTTCAAAGGAACTAATGTAAATAGTTAATCATTCTTAGAGTCTTTGTTCCATTGCCCCTCTCCTTACCTTTCTGCTGCACTTTATTATATTTTTGTTCATATTATTCTCCTTCTAGCACAAAGTCAGAAAATAGGTGTCAATTTCCTTCTACTATGTCATCAGTAAAAATCCTTTAGTGCTTGGTGCTGTGAGCATACTCTCTATTGTATGGGAAGCTTGATATCCACAGCACTGTTGGGGAAGTGTCTGGTGATCTACTGAGATCTCCCAGAGTTTAAGTGAAGGAGTGCTATACTGCATCACTTTGTAACTCTTCTTCTTTAAATCTTAGTGTCACATATCACCCCAAATAAGTAGAGGACACAGCAATAATGGTGGTCACTAACATTTACCAAGCACTTGTCACAGCCTGCTTCCCACACTATGATACTATATGGTTGACAATTAAGATGACATTCATTTCAAACAGTTGAAGAAATAGAGGTTCAGAAAACTTGAATAATTCATCCACGCCTGGACAGGGACAGTGTTGGAACTTGGACCAAGGCATGTTTTACTGCAGAGTACAGACTCACATAATGCAAAGCCTTCTTTTATTATCCTAGCACTTCATACACGAGGCAGATTGATAGATAAGTGCTGGCTGGCTGTGTAGCTGGCAATAAAAGTCCAGTAAATCCTGTTATGATATAACTTGTTATTACACAGACTTATAAATGATTCAAAGCACGTTCTCAAAATATAAGAACTCTATCATGAAATCTGACTTTTCATGGTCAGCACATATGGTGCCTGTAAGTTCTGCCTGTATTTTCACTTACATACACACAAAAACAATTCTAAGGCAGATCACACAACATTTGTAATTTCAATACACTTTAATAAGATAGAAAATTTCACATGTATTTGGAAAAATAAAGACTACCAAAATACTATTAAACTGGAACTAATCATCTGCATATGCAGAGAACAAACCTTACTCCCAAGACTGAATTCAACTGTCAGCTTATTCCTAGTAAGTAAGTGTGTATAAGAAAAAACATTAATGAGTTTCTCATAGCCATGCTGACATAATAAATGCATGAAACACACAAAATAGGTGCCAGTTCATAAAACTTAGAAAGATAAAATCTAGTTTATTGAGAGTTAGAAACACAGAATTGTGGAAGAAAAAGTAATAAATAGTAGGCATCACGGAAGCCCTGACAACACTTTATTATCTATGCATGCTTCTTTAGGTATAACAATGAGCCCATGAGGATCTACATTTTGTTACCTTATATATTTGTCTTTTAAGAATTATTTTCTGGTAACACCAGAAGTTTCTTCTTGTATTTATTGTTAAGGAATCTTTTGGATCAGTAACAGCTTGCACCTATTTGCTTGAGAGTGTGGATATTGATCATTTCTAGCTTGAGATTATTATAATTAGATTAACTGTGGCCATTTTTATACACTTTTTGAGTAAGTGTATATGTCATTTTCTTAGACAAAATATCTGTGAGTGGGACTGTAGGATCATTAAATATATATATATGTATCTTATTTATTCAATTTTTTTTCATTTTACATACAAACCACTGTCCTTCTCCCTCCTTTTCTCTTGCTCCCATTTCTAGTTCCCCCATCCCTGTCCACTCCATTAAGTTTATATTTAAACCTTTTATTCAGAAATACAAACTATCAAAAACTTTGTAAAGCAGTAGTTTCAGTCCTGACTAACCATCACTCAGTGCCTTCCCCATCACTAAAGCTTATATAACCATCATTATCAAAATAAAAAACCATCAAGACCATGAAACTAATATTTTTACAGTATACTCAAATACAAAACTTATTCAGACATGGCCAGCTTTTCACACATTCTCTGTGAACACACATGTGCCTAGCACATGAGTGTACATAAAGTCTTGCGCTACTTCACCACATAGGAGATTGGTATGCTTACCATATTAATCACACTGCAGAACTGGTTTTGGTCCACTGTACCCTAGACACTCCTTCGAGTTTCTTATGAGCATGACCAATTTGAAACCACATAAGTGAAGTAGAGTCTAAATCTGACTTTAGAGATCTGATCCAAACTAGAACAAGGGTATTTTACCTGGTATCATGTTCAAGCACCTTTCTCTGACTACCCAGTTCAGCTTGTCTCACAGAAGGCAGCATCTATTATAACCCTAAAACCTATTACCTAGGAATTTTTTTATTGATTGGTAAAATGATGTTAATTCTTTGAGTAGATATCTCAAAGCTATAGTAACTTAGTTTTTAAAGTATTTTCGGTATTTTGGTATATACTTACTTTTTATGGATAATTAAACCCTCTCTGTGGCTTTTTAAATAATGCTATGTTGAACTTTACAAAATTACAATTTTAAGTTAAAATATAGATGAATGTCATAATTTCATAGGGTCTAATTTAATTTAAATAACAATTCATACTTGGATTTCACTGTCTGAATTATTGAATAAAAATTAATGATACCCTATAGCTCATTCTATAATAAAAGGGAGCTCCAGGATTCGGACACATGTAGGGAACATGTATTCCCTCCTGGGCTGCTACATGAGTATAACAATTTATAACTACATTTTGTTTGACGGCATATGGTATGATTGAAAATGTTCAAGCTATGTTTTGCTCCCGTCTCTGTAGCTCGTGAAGCATAATTCTATGTAAATATTGTTACTCTGCTCTCTTCAGGGGCTCTTGGATTTAAGGTCTTTTCATTGATGCATCATGCTCTCCCTCAACTCAAAGTCAGAGGCTGGAATGCCACTCATTTTGTCTTTCTTTGTTTTTCCACTTCATATAAAAACAGATATCACCGTGGTATTAGTCCTGACCACTCACAGATGGAAAAGATACTGTATTTGTGACAGAGTTTTTCAGCTTTGAAACTATTGTAAATGTCCTTCCGTAAGATTTTTATTAAAGGAGCAAAAAGTTTGGCTCCCTCTGGCTAAAAGAGGAGTCTTCCAGTGCTCTTCCTTTATCTAGTTGGATAATCTGTTTAACCAAATTAAGATTCTAATACAATAACTCCTAGAAAACATAAACTTTGCAATTTCCATTTTAGTGAATTGTTCTTTTGTCTGCAATGTGAGATATCAGTTCCCTGACCCCTACTGAGGTCAGCATGGGTTTCTATGTATCTTACCTATACAGTTCATACAAAGGCCACTAAGCCACATCTGTATTTGCACAGGAAATATTCACTGTAGACTGAAAGAAGTCTCAAGAGATCTCAGAAATTCTCTAACATTTCACATAGTGTACTAGAAAGGTTTTGTTGTATTTATGTCTTTATCTTTTACCAGCTAGTGAAAATAATTCTTCACCCTCAAAATATGATTTAAAAATAAAACTAGGCCTATAGATAGATGGAAAATAAATTATTTCAACACGAAAATTATTTTTCCTCCTGAAAATAATTTTTAAGATATTTGTTTGAAGATGTTTTATATTCACATACTATATTAGAAATGGCAAATCCCCCTCAATTAACACAAATTTTAAATTCATATATATCACAGGAAACAGAAAAGCAGCACCTTGAATAATGTATTAAAATTGGCATGAAAGCCAGGAGCACTTCCTGCTCTTACAGTGGACCCAAGATCAAATCCCACATAGTAGCTCACAACCACTTGTAACTCCATTTCTAGGTGATCCAATGCCCTCTTCTGAATCCACAATCACCAGGCACACACATAGTGTACATGCAAACATGTAGGCAAAACACTCACACATACATAAACAAACCTATAAAAACCATAAAGCATTTATTTTTAAAATAAAATAACATTGGCAGAAAACACAGTGATGAACACGAAAGATCTACACTTTTGTTATATTTGAACATAACTGTGGAAGAAATTATTCAGTCTTCCTATGCAGTTTCTCAAAGTATGGTTTATGTCAATGAGATACAGAGGAACTAGCACATTCTGTGGAGTTGGGTAGCAAAATTGCCGCATCCTGCAAGACCTGGGACCGAGACTATGGCGCAGGGCGCTGAGGTTGATAAATCAGCACTCAAGACACCAATGTTCATCCCTCTGGAGAAATCTCTCTTCTCTCTCTCCATTTATTTTCCCATCACATTATATATACCCTCCTCACTCCTGGGTTCAAGGAATGGTCATTCTGTTTTCCTCAATGGTCCAGACAAACATTTTTCAAACAGGAAATCACAAGGCAGGCCTCAGTGGGGTTCCAGGAACCCATAATACAAAAACATCTTGTTAGCAAAAACAACTTTGGAGGAGAAACAAAAGGGCAAATATAGTCAGGGCCACACTCAGTAGCCAACACAAAATCTTAGTTGTGGCACTTCACAATTTGCCAAAATGATAGACAATGGACCCTAATCACATTCATTTTATAGAATGTAAAAAATTAAATATTTAATAAAAATATGTAATGGTACATGTTTTCTAGGAATGCAATTTAAAATAGGGTTGAGGACAAATAGAAGAAATACTTTAACTCAATATTTTTAAGTAAGATAGAGTAGCCACTTAAAGACAGATTGGCATCTTAATTCTATTCAATTTGAATGGCAAACTGATGACATTGTAGGTATATTCATCAGGGATTCACTGACATTAAATTTAGTGTTTCTGGAAGATTCCAAAAGTTTGTGAGAAAAGGTCACCTTTCCAGTCTTGCTTCTTACTGTTCTGAATGGACATCACATCATGGAGATTACTCTAATATTTAGACATACATTTTTTAGGAGTCCAAGGAAATGCTTCAGCAGGCACCCAGCAATAGCTATTTGTGCTTACTTGTCTTTTAAGGAAGGAAGCTATACGCTTTTTAGGCTAACAGATTTGGACAACTTTGGCAACTGAATATTTCATTATTATTCTAATGCCTATAGTTATGCAAGGGGAAGTGACTGAAGACATAATGAACTGGCTGTGACAATAGTTGTAATTAATATGAAAAAATTATTATAAATTGGAATTTTTAATTAGTGATATGTATTTATATGTTTTTCTGGTTACTAAAAGGGCCATGAGATATAAAATCAATACTTGACTTCATTCATGTTCTGACATCTTGTCCTTTAGCATTATACTTACTATATATTACTTAGAATTTTATGAATATTGATACTTATTCATCAATGAGGAATGGTGAATTTTGACTTTATAAACTGGTATATGAGTTGGTCACAGGAATCATAGGTCAAAAGTCACAGGTCACAGAAATCCGAGTGTTGCTCTTGTATTCTCTACCCAAAACCTGAACACATTCAGAAAGCATATTTTTAACATCAAAATTTCACCTTCTTGCTTTTGTTTCAAGAGAATGATCAAAATTAAATAGTTTTGTTTAGAGTCAATCCTAGAACTATTTTTTTGCATACTTGAAGCATTTATTCACTTTCTTAATCATGCCAATACAGAATTACGCTATGGAGTAACAGTATCTGAAGAAGCAAAATTGAGTAGTGTCATTTTGTTCACTGCAAACTAAAAAAGAATTGATATGTTCACAGGATAATTGTGTGGTCACTGTGCATTTCAACAAAACTTGACAAGGTCATTTTTATTTGTGTGTCTATTTGAATGAAAGGTAATGAGGTTCAAAAGGAGAATACCAAGTTGGCATAAAAATTCTAATACCTTTGTATCTAAAGTAAGAAATCTGGTATCTTCACATTACCACTCCTAAATTTAATTGACAGTAAAACTGGATTTGGCTTTGGCAGTAATATGACATTTATTATAAAAGTCATATTTGTTGCTTTAACATAAAATCATTTAAGGAGAAAGTGTCAAGTTACTAATCTTTGGGCATTTATATTTAAAACGCATTAATATTGGTCTTCTTTAAGAACAGAATACTATACTCTTACCTGATTTGGCACTCTGTTTTCCTTCTCTGCCCTTTATGTCACATTACCCTATACCGCATTGTGCATTGGGATTATTGCCTGGACTGGTCATCAGTCCTATGAAAACTCTACTTTGATATCTATGTTTTCTACATAGCATTAAGAATCATGGATAAAGATATAAAACCTGTCATAAATTATTTCCAATTAACAATTACAGAATAATGGAAGTAGAATCCTGTGTAGCCTAGTAAAATAAGAAATATAATGACAAACATGTATAGGTTTTGACTAGAGCTTCTAAAGCTGGAAAAAAATAGATTGAATGTTTTCAAGAAAGTAGAATACATAATAACTAATATTGTAGAGCACTTTGCAAATTGTGAAACTCTGGCCACATAAATTTTCTCTATAATATGAAACTTAGTATATAGTGAAAAGACAATCACCTTAAAACTTCATCAGAGATCAAGGGTTAAATTTTTTGGACCATAATCTCTAAAATGACAGTGAGCAAAAGTTGTGTTAGGATGTTCATAATGTGTACTGGATCAAAAATACAATTATTTTTAATTGGTGTTTTAGCATGGCTTTACCAGGCATAATTGAATCATTCAAAAATATATGTCAAGTAATATATGGCTAAGAAACAGTCAGGTTTTTTAAATGATCAAAGAAGATCTTCATGTGAGTAGTGAGGGACTTTAAATTTAAGATTCTGACTTTTTTCAAAAATACAGATATTTTAAACCATTATTAGACATTCATAACTCCAACATATTTTGAATTTAAATTCCTAGTAATGTTTGTAAACTTTGAATTACCATTTTATGAACTATGAAGAAATTAATAAAACCTTAAGCAAAGCTGTCTCAGCACATTCTTTTTCTTTATGACATGAATTTAAAAACCCCCAAACATCTGGGTAGAGGTATAATGTTATTTCTTTCATATGTTTCTAAATATTGAGATGTTTATCTATATATTGATAAAACTATATAAAAACTACAGAAATGCATAAAATACAATAAGATCCAAGTTATTCTTTCTGTTAGGCAATTTTAATTCAAATATTTATGAGTAAATTTGTGAACTAAGAAAATATTTTTGATCATAACCAACAATTTCTCTGTCACACACCACATTGCATTTTTCTTTCTAAACAACATACAAGGGAAAAAAATGCAAAGACTTAAATTGATGAGTTTCAGAGAATTGATGAACAATGACATTTTATCTTTAAGAAGATGATAACTTCAAGTCAGGTGATAGAATTTATAAATGGAGTAGTAACTATTCTTGAAAGATCAAGGTCAAAAAGTGCTTGAGAGACACATAGATTCTTATTTCTTCCATTTTTCCATTCTACAGGAGATGAATTGATAATGACAGTTCTTAGAAACCTATTCCTTTAAAGTGTATCCACTTCCTTTGTTAATGGAGCCAAAATCAGAGACCAAAGACTTACTGCCTTTCATACAGAGTGGGAAGGTGGTAAAAATTAGTTTACTGTCAAGTTAATAGTTTAAAAAATTATCAAAAAATTGGACAAAATTTAATTTCAATGATTACAAGTTGTTTTTGCCACACAGCCATAGCTATTATATACATAATGGCTGATTTCTCTTTGCTGGGGCAGACTAGAATACTTGAAAATAGACCATGAATTCCTGAGGCACAAAATATCTATCTTGTATACAGTATAATTATTTTATATTTATGTCAAAAGCTTTGGCGGCATTCTAAAATGTATTTAGCCAAGGAAATGTGGGGCTTTCTTTTTTAAAGATAAATTATTTGTGACTAGAATAAACACAAAACAACAAAATCAAGCTACTGCAGGATGGCTTTCCTTTATCACCTTAAACCTGTTGTGTATTATGTATATACTTTCATATTGCAGGATCAAGATTTTCTTTGTTATCTCTTAATTTGATTTTGATCCTTTTGTATATTGTGTCCTCATTTTATGCTAGGTTTTGTAGCTGTCAAAATCTTTTGTGCCATAAAAAAGGAAATATATTTTTTACAGGACTCTTTTTATATGTAATGTATTTAAAGACATGGAATAATCAACTTCTCTTAATAAGTGTTATGGTTCAAATATGAAATAGCCCTACGAGTTTATATGTTTGCTTAGTCTTCAGTGTGTGACACTATTGGGGAAAGTTTTGAAACTTTGGTTAGTGGCCTACTAAGTTATTTGGGTGGATAAAACTGACACACAGAAAGTTGCTTTTATATTCTTATTAAAAATACTGGGAGGAGGGGCTTGGTCCTACGTCAACTGGATATGCCAGACTGCATTGACTTGCCTTGGGAGTCCTTATACTTTCTGAGGAGTAGATTGGAGGAGGGATGCAGTAAGGGGGAACTGGGGAAGGACTGGGAAGAGGAGAGGGAGAGGGGAGATAATGATGAGTATGTTTAAATTTTTTAATTAAAAAATGAGAAAAAATGTACAAACTGGGAAACTTATGGCATGTCTTGAAGATGATGCCCATTTCTGGATCTGGCCTAATATTTAGTCATTCACTCAATGAGCATGGATGGTCTTTCCTACTTCTGGTATCTCTTTCAGTGTCTTTTCTCAGTGTCTTTTCTCATTTCATTACTGAAATGTCTCTCCCACTTTGCTAGAACTTTGCTAGAAAATTTGGCTTGTATTGTTTTCACCTAAAAATTTGATGGCAAGATACAATGCCATTAACGTAGCCTCAAAAAATATCATGGAATTATTATAATCACAGAAATAAAAATCTGTACAATGAAAATTTAGACAATGAAAAATAAATTAAAGTTAAAGGAGATAGCTAAAGATAAAAGACAAACGCATGCTCATTTGCTGAAAGTATTAATATGAGAAAATATATATACCAGTAAATGGACACTACAGATCGAGTGCAGTCCCCAACAAAATCTTAATAAAACTGTTCATGGAAATTTAAAAAAAGAAATTCTGAATAATGATCCAGAACAGTCAAAACAATCATGAGTAGCAATAACAACAAACTGCTGAAAATATCACCATCCCCAAACTCAATATACTATAGAACTATACTTATTAGAAACAGCATGGTGCTGACATAAAAACTGACTTACTAATCAGCAGAATAGAATTGAGAAACAGCATACAGATCCACACTTTTATAGCAAAATAATCCCCATGCCTTTTGATTAGCTTTCATTGTACTGGAAGGTGCTATGCACCCTACCAGGAAAGATAAGCATCAATTTTATTCAGCTATGTACAATTAAAGCAATTATAACTGGGCTGATAGTACAAGTTTACTAGTACAATAGTGGTAGAAACATCCTGGAAGTAACCAGTCATTTTCTAATTAAACATAAGTAGCACGCCACAAGATAAAAACCATAACTGGAACCATTATCACACTCAGAACTTGTAACTAGACAAACCATAGATCATAGGAGAGAAACTACTACTATTACTCTATGGTATATAATATCAAACTAACTCATAATAACTTATTATACCCAGAAATGAAGGTATCTCTTAATTTTCATCAAATTATCTTCTGTTTGTAGTAGATAATGATCAACACAACTACAACTTGCCAAGGTATGAGCAAAAAAAATGGTAAAATGTTTATTTTTAAATGTAATATAAGCCATACCCTCTCCTATAAAGACTCACAGATCTTTGTGGAAGTAGGGCCAGGGAGAAAGAGAGTCACAGTGGTGGATAATTATAAGGAAAGGGTGTCTTCTGGACACATCAAGGTAGTTGCACATAAGACCTGAAGCAGTTGTGACAGCATGTATAAGACCTATGTTAGTTCAAGTCAGATAAAATCCCAGCATAGAGAATAGAGTTTGTAATAAGTTCTATGTCTAGCCAAGGGAATATTGGCAAGCGTTAGCTGTTGGTAAATGAAAGGCTGGTATTCTCTAATAGTATAGCCCCTGATAAGTAGACTATGTACAAATGTAAGACCACACATAAAAGAATATTTGAACAGAAATCATTGACCTTGATAGGGAAATAAAAGCCATAAAGTTGGATGGGAAGTGGGGGTGTGGAGGTTGAATATAACTAAAATACATGCACAAAATTGCCAAATAACAAATTTTAATAGATGATTTAAAAATGTTGAGATAAATAATATTAGAGCAGAAATAAGAACTGGCTCATCCTTCTCACTGTCATCTAATCTCTATATTTAGATGATAGAAAACACTATCACTTGAGTGGCTTGAACCTTGATCTTTGTCTTCAAGTTTCTAGGACATACATAATAAACTAAAGTGTGAAACATGCAAGATGCATATATTCATTATTAAATAATAAGGAAGAGAAAAAAGTCAACCCTTTTAGCAAATGCTGAATGCTAATTAACAAGCCTTTTATCCCATAGACTAGAGTGATGTATATATACATGTAATATATGAATTAGTTATATTGTTTATGAAAGTATATAATAAAATACATATAGAACAGTTAGGCAATAGATTTACGGAACTTCCAGTATTACAAAGATCTTAGGCAAACTATAGCCTTGTTTATAACAGCTATTTCTTATTCTGTCTCAATAATAATAAATTTTTCATCATTTGGTTCAGGCTCCTTTGCTTATATGCCAAATGTAACATTATATACACTAGAAAAAGACATCTCCAATAAATGACTTTGATAGATAATTTAATTATAGCAAATAGCACTTATACTTATTAAAACCTTATTATTCTCCCAAAAAATTTTTGGTTTTATTTTTAATAACTGTTAACTTGTAAATAGTAGTTAGAAATGTAGTTTGTGATGGAAGAGTTTGATTATTTAGATAGTAATAAAGTGTTTATATTAACAAATCATAAAAGCTCATGATTCAAAATATCTGTAGAAAACAACATAAAATTTGTATAGAATGTGTTATTTAGAACACAAAAACAAATACATAAAAATGGGATATTGAATTAGAAAGTAAAAGAAATAACTGTCTATAAATTGAGGGATTAGAAGTGCTTATTTTTATAACTCCTAAAGAATTTGTTATCATTGCTATTTTCCCCTTGAAAAGGTAATAAACACTATTGATTAAATAGAAAAAAAAACAGGCAGCAACACAATGTAGCCCCTAAGCTTGTAATATAACTCATAGAAATAATAATTACAAACCTTTTATAGTCGATGTCTTTAAGTTTTTACTGTTTTAGCATTACCATACCCACTGTATAAACTTAGTGAATATTTGTTGAATTAACAAATGTATTTTTTAATCTGTAAAAATTATGCCTATCCAACTAGGGAGGTAAACTTTTTATTTTCTACAGCAATCTAAATATAGTACAACAATATTATTACTGAAAATAATCCATTACAAATATTCTTATGGAAATAGATAATACTGTTTTAACCACCATGAAAGAATCAGAAATTCCTACTTTGCAATCTAATGGCTTCCAGCCAGATGTGTCAATCACCAAATGAATAATGCATTTCACTAATGTTCACAGTAAGATAATACATGTATATGTTGCTCTGTACAATAGATTCTTCATGAAGGTTTGAAAGATATAATTGTTGTTTTTGATATGTGATGAGGAGGGTAGGCTCAATATTTAATGCAATATTTAAAATTTTGTAACTAAAACCCGGTTGTGCAATGAATAAATATGGATAGCATAACTATAAACTGCTTTCATACATGAGATTTGCTTAAAGAGAGATTATACCTACGTTTTTTAAGAAAGGAGAAAAGCGTATATGTTTAGAAAGTGCTTCTTATTAGATTGTTCCCCGAGGAGAAATTATTCAATAAAACTAAGGATTGATTTGAAAGCCAAAACTAGTCTTAACTGAAGCTATACCTTCACTGTGCTATGAATATCATTACACTATGCAGTGTCAGTATGCCTGGTTTAACCTCCTTCCCTCAAAAAATGTGTGTAATTCAGACATGATTGCTAAAATAAGGAAAATAAAAAGTATTTTGCATGATCTTGATTTTTCTGTTTTTAGGTCCTCCCATTTCAGCCTATTGCAGACATTAGTAATGCAGTTGATACAGTAAAAACTACCAAAATAGAATATTCATAGCCATAAATCTGTGGATTTATGTTATAATGGTCAAGAAAAGTAAGTCTCTTGGGCCTACATAAGCATCACAAATAATGTTCTCTAGCTAAGGCAGAAGGTTGCATAGGGGATTCCTTGACATTGGTATTTACGGACTATTTTTATGTTCTGCTCTTCCTATGAATTTTGTTCAGGTTTGGAAACTTCTTGGAAATTAATTCAGAGTAATTTGATCTAATGTAAATTAGGCATTTGCTAAGAATATGCATTGCCACAGATATCATGGCAGATATTGACCAGTCAACATACAGTGTCTGTGGGTACTACAATGATTGTGGTACATGAAAAATTGTTGATGAATAATGCTAATATATTGGTTTAGAGACAAGTAAATGATTTCTAAAAGTACCAGAAATAGCATAGTCAATAACATTCTTTTAAAAGAATGACTTGTTCTTTTCCATTGAAGTTAAATGAATCAAGCCAGATGCTCTCATTTAGCTTGCTATAACCAAATGACAATGGATATTTTAAAAAATCAAAGTCTCCTGAGCTAAATTACCAAAGCAATATTTTATTTATAAAAACAACAAAATAATAACTTGAGTTTCTCTGCTCCTTAAGTACATCACACATAGCTCCCAGACATCACTCTAGCCAGCTATTTTTTCTACCTAAAGATAAATGATGCAAAGAAGTAAATAAATTGTGTAGTCATTTTTTCTAACATATAGCTCTTCCAACATCACAAAAGAAAAAAAAAAACACTAATTGCTCTATTCTAATATATCCACAGCCAGTGACTTGGTAAGCATGTACTGACTCTAGTGTGCTTTGGATTAATTCTCCAGCACAGTAATACATAGAAAACCATATTAAAACATGATTTCTTTTGCAAGTCATGGCTGGACAAGACTGTGGGTCAAGTAAAAGTGTGGATGATCATTTGAACACCATTTGTTCTCCTTCAAGTGTGTATAGGTGCACATTTTCTTGGACAAGATGACAACTCACATTCAAAAGTGTTAATTTTCTTTTATGGTTTGCAATTTTTCTTTATTAGATCATACTAATTATGAGTTCTTTTGAAAATGTCTATTACTATAGCTTGTATATATAGTATCTGAACAGATGTCTGTGCATGTTTTTGTGCAGCGTGCACATCTGTACAAATTCATAGAAGCTAGAACAGACTACAGATTACCGGCCCCTAGTCCCCTGCTCTTTCACCTTGAGCCAGGCTTCTCCCTGGACATCAGGTAGGTTAGCAGCCAGTAGACTTCAGCAATCCTCTTGTCTCTGCCCACCACACATACCCTGGAATACCAGTTTCATATAATGGGTGCTGGGATCCCAACTCTGTTCTTTATGACTATATAGCAAGCTCTTAATTGATTTAGCAACCTTTCTAGTCCCTATAGTTTTACAAAAATCAATTTTGTCTCTTCTGTTTCTCCAATATTTTTTAATCTCTGCCTTTTTTTGTTTTTTTCTTTTGTTGTTGTTTGGTTGGTTTGCTTGTTCGTGTGTGTGTGTGTGTGTGTGTGTGTATGTGTGTGTGTGTGTGTGCCTCTTTGTTTTCTAAAGAGAAAGAAAAACCCTGAGGTTGGGTGGATGGGAGGTGGAAAGGTTCTGTGAAGAGTTAAGTCATAGTGAACTATTATCACAATATATTTTATAAAAGTAACTCACAGCAAATAAATAAGTCTTTTTTTTAAAAAAAAAAAAAAAAAAAAGGAGGAGAACAGGAAGAAGATGATTTAGGTAAAAAGTTTAATGGTCATGCAGACCAATTGATTCCAGCTAAGTTTCTTCTGTTATCTTAACCCAGTACACTGATGGCCCTTGGCCCTTGCAAAGCCTGAACCTTTATCCATTCCCTGTTCTCTGACTTAGGTTTTACTGAGAAAAAAATCTGAATTCACTTTTTGTCTTCTTTTCATTCATCAAAAATTTACCCTTAGATTCTACTCCTAATTACCAGATTCCTTTTCTTCATGGTTTCTAGCTCAGATATTTAAGTGTGAAAACTATAAACATCTGAGCTTCTTCTAATTTATAACCTTTATTTACCAATTAAACAATAATCATGTTTTTGTCAGATAGTGATCTTGTCCATTTATCTCATAAATACCTCTCAGAGTTTACAATGAGAATGTTTTCTGAACAAAGTAGAATAAAGTACTATTGTCTCTATCATTCATGTCCAGTGCACTTTTACATATGCATGCTAAGTTGCATTGTTTCTACATTCCAAATGATTAATAATGCATGAAATGCCTACCCAAAGAATTTGTCATTCATTTTTATGTATATTCCTGTTAACAATGGATATTTACTGTTTTTTTAACTGATTCAGGACTTTTCTACTAATTCATGTTAAGATTTGAATTTTATCTAATCTGATTTAAACCACTTTTCCAGTACATCAATTTTAAAAAAATGAAAAAAAAAATCACCACTGCAAGTTCTTGCAGCCAGTGCCTTCTGTCTCATGTGACTCACAAGTTTTCAACATGAGTCCATTTGTATTTGCTATGAATTATCATAACAGCTAACATTTATGAAGCACTTATATTACCTGACAACACTTTGAAAAGTCTGTTATTAGCCTTGTTTTATAAATCATAAAACTAAAATCACAAAATTAAATAAGATCAACCAAGGAGACTTAAATCTGAAATTATTCCTCCAACCCTGTCTTGCTAATTGATTTGACAGTTCTACATGATGGCTATAACTCATCTTACATTACATACGTAACCATGCATTTTCATATATCTTACTACATATGGCCACTGTGTGTCTTTGCATGTAATTTTATTTGCTTTTTCATAAATATTGTTTCCTAGGAAGCATCTTATTCAGCTTGCCTATATGAGAACAGATGCCTCTTTACCCAACATGTCCCACATTCTTCCAATAATGCAGAAAAAAAGTTAATTTTAATTTAACATCAAAAAATAGCTTTCAGATAGTAATGCAATTTAGATAAAAAGTGAAATAGGTACAATCAATTAGACTCACCAAAATATAATAAGTAATGAAATATTTTCTTTGAATTTGTCAATTGTTAATGGACTGGACATTACTCATGTAATTATTGCTTATATATGTTATACATAATTATTGTACTTAATGTATAATAGCTTTTCTTCTGTTAGTTATAACTTTTTATTTTTTATTTTTGACACAAAAGGGAATATGTGTTGATATATTTTATATTTAATAAGATTATCCTGTAATAAAATAGTTAATTTTTCTATACTGCTTTAAAGCCTCCAGAATTATATAGTCACTTTCTTACATAGCCATTACTGGCTTCTTTTTTTAGATTCCTTCCTGCAGTGTTCACTCACAGCATGAAGGTGGGATCCTTTCCTTATGCATCTTTAGGTTCTCAAAAATTAGCACAGCATCAACCTCTTTGAACAAGTGGATACATGGATCAAAAATGAAACTTTATTCTATAAAAATAAAAATTAAAAAAAAAGAAAATCAAAATATTCTTTTGTACTCAGACCAGAGTTTATTCCTGCTACATGAACTGCAGGTGAATACCTTCTCAGCCTTGATATTGGAGGGAGGACTCTATCCTAGCTCAAGTGTATATGCCAGACTGAAGTGACTCACTTTGGGATTCTTTGTCCTATCTGGGAAATGGAGGGGGGTTGGGTGGGGAGAGGCTTGGGAGGGCTAGGAGAAGGGGAGAGAGAGGGAGCAGTAGAGAGTATAAAACATTTTGTTAATAAAAAAATTATAAAAATGAAAATAAGATTTGTCATCTCTCTATAGACTATATTTATGAATTTGTAAAAGTATCAGACTCTCTAAAACAAAAGGAAAACAAAATAGTGATCACATGTCCATGTTGGGTAGCAGCAGATCATTGATCTCATCTCCAATTTTCAACATATTACCTAATCAAAGTCACTTAAATTCATTCAAGGCAGCTATATCACCGGAACCTCTTACATTGTGTCCCTTGCTATCATGCCAGTCCAGGAGATACCTGTGTATCTTAATATAATAAAGACACAGGTATCTTAAATCTGATCTAGGAGAGAACACAATAGGCAAGTTGAATTTTGTCTACCTAGCCTATTTTTATTTATTTACAAGTAATGTCTACCTATCCACATATTTTCAAAGATTAAGATAATTATCTTCAGATTACAAGTGAAAGCACCAATTTTTGTGGAGCAAAAATTCTACATTAATTATTTAATTATTAATTAATATTTTCATTTATTTTGCATCCTGCCTGCAACTTCTCCTCCCTCTCCTCTGTCTTAATTACTAAAATAAATGGAGACAATAATTTTGCCTTGGTTATTTATTGTACTAGCAATATAGAAAATAGTATAAGTTGTAGGCTTACATTTGCGTAGCTGCACTGAATCTGTTAGACGCTGTTCTTGGTCTCTGACTAGAATGAACAATTTTTTGCTTGTATATTATGGTTTCCAATTTTGTTTTTATGGGTTTTCTGATGTGCAAATGTCTGTGCCTTGGCACATGAATGTTTGCTCTGGCTCTTTTGTTGTTGTTGTTGTTTCTTCATTTGTTTTATTCTACTCTTTGTTTTTACTTCACCTTATTTTTATCATTAGTATTATATCTAGTTGCCTGTTTGTATTTAAATGAGAAAGACCGAGGAGAGAGAGACAGATAGATAGATAGATAGATAGATAGAGAGAGAGAGAGAGAGAGAGAGAGAGAATATGTGAATTTGGATTGGTGGAGAAATGGAGCAGAAATGGAGGCATTCGGGGAGGGAAAACCGTAGTCAGAGGATATTGTATAAAAAAAATCTATTTTAAAAAGTTTTAAAAAATGATTAAACTAGGTGTGTTGGCACATATCTCAGAACTCAGAGGTGTCAGACAGAAAGACTGAGTTCCAGGCCAGCCTGTGTGGGAAGGAAGCTCTATTTCCAAAAACAAACAAAACAATATAAAGAAATAATACTTCTATTATGATAAGCAAGTGTTTCGGTTAATTTTGTGAACATAGTTTTCATCAGGAAAATCCTTTTCTGTTTACTGTCATACTTTTTTAAACAATAAATCAGCTTAGTTTACCTCTTTCAAGTCAGGCCTTTTCTGAGACATAGTCTTATAACTCAGGCTCTCTGAATGTGATAAGAACTGTTTGGAAAGCTTAATGAAAACATGTAGGGTATAACACACTGCTACACTTATTGCTTCCTGGAATCCAGGTCTTCCCAGTGAATGTCTTGCATGGCTCTTTAGACACTTTGCATTGAATTTCTTCTCTCCAAACTTAAAAAAAAAAAGAAAACAGAGTCCATGTGACTTTGACTTGCCATACTATTCTCTGTTCTTAGCTATCAATCTGCTATGAATTACAAACTTAATGTTGGAACATATCAAACTACCTAGTGAGCTGGTTTCTCTCATGATCTGAGCCTTTAAGTTTTGATATCTAAAAGTCCAGGAATATTATTTCCATGTTTTCTCATTTCTCATGTATCAGTAATTCCTGCACATAGACCCAAACTCTATAAACTGCAAGACACATAATATAATGCAAGGAGGGAAACATAAGCTTTATGTGCTGCTCAAGCAGCAGTTGAGTCAATTCTGCCTCAGCAGTCTACTTTGCTTCCTTCAACATCTTTTCTATCAGGAATATTATTTAATGCTGCAAAGTGTGGGGATAGGAGATCATAAAGAGAAAGGAGACCACGTAACCTTTCAAACTTTCTTCCCATTTATCACTTACTAAATTTGGGCATCTCATCCATTACTCAAAATCTGCCTATGAAAATTAACAATGTTACCACTAAACTTTTAGTTAAAACCATCTTTCCCTTTTTTGTACATCTGAATCATTGTCTAATCAACAGAAGTGCTTATGATCTTATTAACTCCCATGTTTTGGTAGCATAATTTGTGATTCAGATGTTAAGCATTCCCTCACGGGTAGTAATGCATCTATTTGTGGTGAAAATTTACTCTGTATGCTGTAAAGTAACTGGTTTGGCCTGTGTGGAGCACCATAGAAGTGGGTGGAGGATCAGAGAGGAAAGACAGGTAGAAAGGAGGGCAGAGTTAGTCAGTCTCCATCTGACCCCTGAGGAAGAACCATGTAAGGAATCCAGGTGAGCCACGGGCTGGTACACGTGGCAGATAGATTACTAGAAATGGGTTAGATTAAGTTGAAAGAGGTAGCTAGTAATGTGCTTGAGACATAGGCCAAACAGTATGAAATTAATATAAGCATCTGATTCATTTCTTTGGGGGAAAAGCCACTGTGGGATAGGTCTGACCTTCTGGCCTAAACAGGGCCAGAGATCACTTACAACATCTATTACTGTCTATAGTACAGTTTACTGTACTTTCTTCGTGTTTCATCATTTTCTCAATTCATTACTACCCATTCCATTGTCAAGTTGGAGCTCATTGAGACTGTTACTTAAAAAGTAGGATGCCACATTGATTCTATTTTCCCCTGTTCTGAGCCTTGGTACATAGATTGTACTCATCAGAGCTGACATTTCAATTATGAGCATAAACCTGCCAAGTCCTCGTTATGTCTACTCTGCTGTGACCTCCATCATTGGCCCACATCCTGGTCCTTTTGCCATTGACTGAATCTTCTCCTTGTTTAGTAACTTCAAAACTATTTGCTTTGATCTTGTTTTATTATCTTTTTTCTGTACACATCAGAATTTGATATGTATAGGAAAGTCAAATCATACATATTGAAATCAGACATATTCAACTAACAGACATGAATGTATTTATTTCTGTTTTCTGTAATGTGTACTTCTTATCATTTACCTTTTTAAAAACAAAGCTTGTATAGTTTTATTTTTAAGTTGTAAAAAAAATAACTACTTTTTGTATATCAATAATGTGAAAACTCCTTTCAGTAAATGAACCAATATTGATATTTTATTATCGAATAAAGTCTGTGTTTTTTATTTATATTTCAACACTTTTTCTACAGTATCCCTTTTCTATTCCAGGATCCCTCAAACTATTTAAATCTCAAGTCTTCTTAGGTACCTTGTTTCTGTGCTAGTTTCTCAGGCTTTCCTATTTTGAGATGACTTGGGTAATTCTGCTTAATACTGGTCATGTAGTCTATTGAATGATTCTGAATTGAAGTTTTGTTCACATGGTTATATGACTTTGAGTATGGGTAGGAAGAACTACAATGTTGTTTGAATGAGATTGAATGAAAGTATCATTCTTTCAACATGCCAAAGCACAGAGGACATACAACTTGACTGCTTAGATGGGATGGTGTGGGCCAGGGTTTGTACTGTCAAGTTATTCTTCTCTGTCCCCTTTTATACTTGTCTCTTAGAAAATAAACCATAGTGTGTATTTTATGCTACACAATGAAATGGAATTTATGCTCTATCTCTTTGAGAAAGGTGAATACTATATAAATGATTTAAAATTAATTCACACAAAAGTTTTGTTTCTCTTTCTGCATTTATGTATGCAGTTAATGACTGAGATCATTAAAAACTTAAGAATTGTCATTCAATTTGTAGAGCTCACAGAAAGAGTGGGGGCATCTGGTTCTACTTCTGATTCTGTTCTAGATGACATATTTTCTTAGTGCTGGCAGTTTAGTCTCTATTTTCCATCATTCTCTACACCTGCATCTGGCTAGATAAGAAGTGATGCTTACAGCAATTACTTTAGGGTTCTGTACAATTTGAATGTCAGAGCTCAAAGTAATTCTGCTTAAACCAGACTGTGAGGACTAGCCTGCTGGGTTTGTAGCCTGACTACAGCTTTGTGTAGTATATGACTCTGGTTATGTAAGGTCCCTGTATCACATCTGTTCATTATGAAATGGAAATTATAATCAATCATAACATGTAGAGTTATGAAGATTAAATGATATAAGCTCTAAAAAGGTACAAGAACATTACATAGCCATACGCAATAAATGTCAGCTATGAAAATCATATTCTATATTGTAAATATCAGGTTATACTATATAGAGTAAAAGATGCAATTCCATTCTAGCAGGAATGTTAGATGAAATAAAACATTTTATTAGTTAAAAGTGAAATTAGCCATTCTACTGAGTGTTCTAGAGAGTGATTATATTATCTCTCTGTTATTTCTTTCTTCTTCTTCTTATGATTATGAACAAAGAAATCTCTGTGTTATTTCATTTCTTATTTTATTGTGTGTATCAAGAATAAGGCAACAGAAAGTAGCGAAAAGCCTGACTTACTGTGTGAAAATTCAATATTTATCATAATCATTAAGGGATGAGCAGCAAGTCAAGGATTCTAGAGAGTAACCATGCTGTTTAACACAAAGTTCTGTATGAACAAGAGTGCAGGCAGGGAAACACAAGGGAGTGGTAAGATTGAAACAATACTTTTCAAAAAAAAGGATAGAAGTAGGTGAAAATGTTTAAAGGTGGGATATATCAAGGCCAACATTTTCTTCAGTCTCTGTTGTGTGCCGTGAGACTCCAGCCATCACATTAGGAATGAAATACTAACCGTCAAATGCATCACAGTGCCTCAGGCTTATTTATATCCATGAAAGGCAAACAAGCATGATAAATACTATGTCACTTCCTGTTTTTGAAAGTTTACTTTTGTAAGAACCCTGAAAACAACTTATTTAGAGAATCATTAGTAGAAATTGCTAAGCTTTGTGCCTAAATGTCTTCCTTTTCTATCCCATTTTCACACTCTGAAAGTGAATGCTTTCAAAAGAATCTATAACTGGGAAGAAAGAAGTACCTCAACATCCCACATCTGAATATAGTTTAAAAGGTATATATTTTAAAACCTTCAAGAAGCTCAATGTCAAATAATGTGTCAGCATCCCATAAAATCAAATAATTATATGAAAGCATAGACTTCATTATAGGCATGCTAGTCAAATTATTCATATACCAGCCTCAGAAAGTGTCTGCAGATTTTAACTCCCCTAATAGTGTATATAAATGGAAACATCTCTGGTAAATTTCATGAGAAGTATCCTACTGGATTGTTGACACCTGTCCAAACCTGAAGATTTAGGGACATTCCTTTCAGATCCTACATGGCATTGTTCTAATTTTAGAGCTATGAGAATGCCATAGCTCATCTGTTTTTCCTTTGTAGAATTTGCTTCTGAGAAATAAAGTAAATTCTGTCCATACTAATGAGAAGTAAATTTTTCTTAGTCTCTACTCTCAATTCTCCACTCTGAGTGGATATATAGATCTGCTTTGAGATATGTAGATCTGAATACTGACAATTAGGGTGAGTGTCTACCCCTGATGTGTCCAATTGTTTTTTACCATTGAAAATAAATGTTTTGAGGTTAGGAGTGGGTTAATAACACTGGATGTTCTGGGTTTTCTTTCCAGCAACCAAGTTGTAGCGCATAACCAGTTATAAGCTTAGTTTATGGGAATCTGATGCTATCTTATAACCTTCATTGACACCAGGCATACAAATGGTGCGCAGAAAAATAAAAATAAAAAAATAATTTTTAAAAATCTGTCTCAACTCTCAGAGGTCTGATTTTAAGGCAACAAGAAGAGCTGGCCATATAGACTCTTCAGTTTAGTGGGGGAAATAGAGTTTGATGGAGTGAGTCTAGGTGGAACATGCCTTTGAATATTTGACTTTGTTATAGGCCATTGTATCATTCTCTTTACTGTGCATATTGACGGAAAAGGTTCCCCTCTCTGTGCTACCTACCATGAAGTTAAGCTTCATAATGAATCCAGAAACACGGGACCACAGGACCGTACACTGTCTGAAGCCAAGAGGTTATTAAAGTTTTTCTTCTTAAGATGGCTGTTCACCTCTTTTGGTACCAATGACATAAAATAAATCAGACTTCCCTTTAGCACATGTAAGTTTTACCCTTTATATCCACACAAAAGAAACAAATATATTGTTGGTAAGATATATGTTTAAGATATATATTAATTATTTATATTTACTCTGGGTCTAATTTCTTTTCAATACTGTAGAAAGTATTGAACTATACAAGAATGGATTTAAAAAAAAGTACTGCTTGCATGAAATCAGTAATCATTTTGTTTTAAAAAGTATATTGGAAATAGGAGCAAGTCCTTTAAAAGAGAAAGTATTATGCTAACAAGTAAGCTATTGAAATTAGAACAGCCAAAAGAAGATTTTAGATATTTGAATATTCAGCTATCAACTTATAGGCTCCTCTTTCTGCTCCTTCTATTTCTACAAAATCCAGAGATGGCAACTTACAGTCTGAGGAACAGAGCAGCCTATTGTCTGTTCCTGTCAATAGGGTTTTATTGGAACAAAGCCATGAACAGTCTTTTATGGACTCTCTGTGGCTGTTTTTACAGTGTATGGCAGAATTAGACTAGTCAATGCTGGAAATGCTTTAATAGAAAAAGGTCTATGACGTTTACTACTTGGATCTTTTCCAAAAAGTTTTCAAACTGTTTTTATAGTAAGAGGAGATTGTAGTCTTTACAATCCTACACACACACACACACACACACACACACACACACACACACTTTTTGTAGTCATCATCTTTATTTTTTTTCATGCTATTCTTTTCAGATAAAATGTCCCAATTTCTTCTATAATTCTAATGTACTATAACCAGTGGATGATATACACATCCACTTTTCCTATGATATTACACAAAGCCAGCAGATATAAATAAACCACTCATCAATTTTCTTCCAAAAATCTTAACAAATCTTTTTATGATATTTCCAGTAACAATTTTCATACACTCTGACAACTAATATTTTGTAGTCATAATTTAATCTTTGTACTCTAAATACTGGTAATAAATCTTTATGAACAAGTATTTGTTACACAGTTGTTGAATAAAATCACCCATCCAAATTGTGGAGAAAGTGGTGTAACTTCACTAAAATTAAATAAATTTTAGCAAGAACCTTTGAATATAATTATTTTCAATCTTTCTCAAGTGTAATTACTCAATAAACATGGGAGGACAACAACATTTTTGCTTACATGGCTAAGAATAATAAAATTATCTCAATAAATAATAGTTTCATATGACTGAGTGAAGTCATATGAAACAAAGTCAAAACCAATGTAGATTACAAATTTGTCCAAAAAAAAAAAAAACCCACAGAAAATCAGCATGTGTCTGGGATTGGGTATGTTAAAAAACTAAGACCATAGTCATTGCATTTAAATGATATCACATGTATTATTATTGTACAGAGAGTCTACATTTATCTAAATTTATTTTGATTTACTCTTAAGAAACTTTAGGTTAGCTAAATAATTGACATCCTTGTCACTTCACTGAGCTAGACTTCCCAGACTGGATACAGCACAGTTATCCTGGTTGCCCATGTTCTCACAGACTTCTGAATTGGATCCACAGGGAGCAATTTGGTAGAAACACTTTTTCTTTGGCATTCTTTCCCCAGTTACATGCAGTTCCCATCTGCTTTATAGGTTCAGAGAGCAAGAGAATTGGCCAAGCAATAGCTCTGGTGCCAATATTAAAAAAAAAAAAAAAAAAAAAAAGAAAGAAAGAAAGAAAGAAAAAACCTCCAAAAATTACTTAGTTTAAGAAAACAAACAAAAAAACTTTGTAGCCTGACAAAGTTTCAAGCTACTGAGGTCATAATTCTAGCCTTATAATTTTCCATTTTTTTCATATAGACACAGTCTATTTACCTATTGGGTGACACAATTCAGTTTTACCAGAATAGAGGAATAGTCCTAAGTGATGTGTGCATTCTGTGCACCATTGACATATCTTCATCCTGTCATTCATGTGGTAGGCATCATTCTGTTAGATTCCTTATCAAAGACTGTCAGAACAAAGAATTAGTTGTCCAAAAAGAAAAAGTGATTCACTCACCCTGCTCTGAACTACCAAGGTTTTGCTACTTTCCATAACCTGGGTATTTGTTCAGACTTCTGTCTTTTATCCACCATGGCTTTGGTTTATTTGCCTACTCTGTTTGTCTAGGGTACTCTTCTATTCATTCTAGACACTAAGCATCCAAACATGGCTATCAAGAGCAGTCCTACATTTTGTTACGTTCTAAATGAATATCTTTCAGTTAGCTGATGTCTTATTTTGAATTCTCTCAACATTTACAGCTATCTAGTGCAATTGCATAGATGTGCAATCTACTGTTTCTGTGTGGGTTTAGCAATATTCTCTTTAAACCCAAAGCAAACTTCATGAGGATAGACAGTCTTCATAGACTCTAATGATGAATTTCACAAACAGACATGCTTAAAATGCAATGTGTATTTGACAGTTAAATAAAAACAATATTTGGTATTTACTGAATAGTTTTACTCTAGAATGTATAAAACATAATAGAAAAACAGTAAAGTTTTACAAGTTGTCACTAAAGTCAGAAATTATATGTAAATGAGGGAATATATGTAAGTGAAAGAATTGCTACTGTATTCCATACCAGATTTCTACATTTTGTTTACTTTCTATATACACCAAATTCTTCATTTCAAAATCTTAGTAGTCTTCTTATGGAGTTACTCATAGAAAGAAAACTCAGGGGAATAGAAACAAAACCGCCTTCAAAGATGATCCTTGTTAAAAAAAATATAATTAAAAAAAAGATGATCCTTGTTGTCATAACAGTTGGTAATTTCCTCAGGTCTCTCTCTATCATTGTGTATCATCACTCAAGTGAAAGGAATTTTTACCAATGTTTTTAAAACACATCATTTAGGATTATCTTCCCAATGATGATGTCCAACATGTAATCTGGTTTATTTTTTTCCTCAAGCAAAAGTATTAGTGGGACAATTATGATGGAAAGAGCCAGTCTGAAGGGGCTAGCATCATTTCACACCTAGGACTGTCATTCACAGTTGTCATAACCAGAAGACAGTGGTCAGTAGCACTACAAGAAGGTACTAGCCCAGCAAAATAGCCTGCCATTTAATACTTGTGCATGTTCTTTAAGGTGATACTGCAGAGAGATTACATGGGACTGAAACCTCACAAGTTTTCTTCCTGCTCTTCAAGTCTTGACAGGCAAGAAGCCCAGAGGAGTGCATGACCTGAGGGAACAAACTAACGTCCCAGCATGCTGAGTCAATTGTTCTTGATATAAAATGTGACCTGTATGATCACTGGCATTTAGCACCACAGGAAGCAGGCAGCAGGGGAGAGTGTGACTTTAGTGTCACAAGAAAAAAAATTTCAAAGATGGAAATGCCAATGGGGATGACATTAAAAATAGACTAAAATGACCTGTTTGTTCCTTGGCTGGTGTCAAAACATACAGTGCTTCAATTTAGTTACCTCCAGGTGTTCTTTCCCCAGCATGACAAGGTGTGGACTTCAGGGGAGCGTCTGCGACAGCGAGAGAAAAACCTTCCAACACTTAATAGCCAAAATAAAGACATGCAAAGTAAGCAAGGAAACAAATAATGGCCAAACCCCTGTCCACAACGCAAGTGAGAGATATTTTAAGGAAATGATTGTATTTTTCTCTTTTCTTTTCTCCCCCTTGACACACCCACCCACAAATAACAGGACAAGCATATCATATTGATCACAAATCTGTGAACGCCAACAAATTCGTGCTTTGAGTGGTAATGCAAACACTGCCACCTTGAATGTTTGACAGCTTTTCCTTGGCAAGAGGTTGCTAGAATGCATCAGATTCTGCATCTCATAGAAGTCAAAGAATCATGCTGAAGATGGTAGTCTGCAGTCCCTGACTGCCTCTGGCAATATAAAGGTACACAGCTGCCAGGAGGGCCTCAGTCCAATGGGAAGGCCTGAGATCTTGCAATTCTCTCTGTTGAGGTTCTTGCCTTGGCATAGAATAAAGGTCAGAGGCACCTTTGGTTTTTATAGTCCACAATTCTATTGTAGAATGCATACTGGAGTAGTATGTTGGGTAAAGGTGACCTTGACTGTTCCTATCCCTCTTTCCTCCAGGGACCTATGAACTTAACAACTTTCAAAGAAATCTCAATATAATCTTATACTAGGGAACATTTGCTTAGAAAATTATGTCTAATTTGGGCTCCAATCTACTTAAGAGTATGTGTGTGAATTGTATCAGTTCAAGGTTGGTTTATGATATTTTTATTCTCATTTATAGTAGTAGTAGTATTAGGGGTGTGTGTATGTGTAAGTGTGTATATATGTGTGTGTTTATGTATATGTGTGGTATATGGATATGTGCAGATTTATGTGCACATATTGTGCATGGCTTATAGAAGAGGAAGATATCTTACTGTTCTCCACTTTGTATTTTAAGAGAGTATATCATTGAATCCAAAGCTCACAATTTTTATTCCGTGCTAGAGCAGACAGCTCCCAGGATTTGCCAGTCTCCAAATATCTAATGCAGGGTTAGTTAACAGGCATGCAAGGCCATGGGCAGCTTTCTTAAATGAGTGCTAGGGAATTGAATTCAGGTCTTCTTGCCTTTACATCAAGCACTTTTACTCACTGAGTCAGGATTTATGATGTCTTAGCTTACAATTGCACTATACAGTATAGCAGAAGTGAGCCATGGGCAAATGTTGGTGAACTGTTGCTATACAAATTGGAAGTGCACTGTATCTGGAAAATGACTCCCAGATCCTGAAGCCACAAAAAGGAGAAAAATGTGACATAAAATTTCTTATTAAAAGTTATCTTAATAATCTTATGCTGACAAACCATTTAAAATATATGCCTCCAATACACAATTACCTGTAATACAATTTCTTTCTCTAATGTGATTACTATAAATCTTTACTGTACAACAAAATCTGACCAAGGAACTACTTGTTATGAAGTGAGACTAGCTCCCTTGGTTTTCCTAACCTGAATGCTGAGTGAGTGGACTGATCAGTTTTTAAGCTAAACTCTTTCTGGCAGAATTTCAACTCTTTAGTGGCATTAATCATGGTATCTTATTACTTCTCTAAGACAAATACTAGCATCATTTTCAACTCATCTTCTTATAACAGATCTGAAGTTTACTTTATAGTTGCTCTTCATTTGCTATGGTATATTAAAGTAGGATCATAAAATACAGCCTTTTCCAATTCATTAGAGTGCTTGATTGTTTTTCTTATTATTGATTCTTGAGTACCCCAGGTTGGCTTTAAATTTTCCATGTAGCTAAGCATCACGTTGAGCTTCTGGTCCTCCTGCCTGTAACTATTGTGTGCTAAGAATAAAGGCATTATTCCTTATCTATATACTGCTGGGGTGCTTGCCCAGAGCTTCATATGTGCTAAATAAGCGCTTTCTTAAATGAACTACATTTCTAGCACTTATTATTGTTTTTTATGTTTTTAAAGCAATTTTATTACTTAAAAAGCTTTTTGTATACCTACCATGCTCTCCCTCCCTCTTCTCCTCTCAGTCCTCCCTCAGCCTCCCCATATCCCATCTCCACAACCATTCTGCAGGAAGAGCAATGAGTCCCAAGGTGAATTAGTTTTGGCATATCCAATTGAAGTAGGTCCCAGTCCCTCCCCTATAAGCCTTATGGAAATAAAAGCAGTTATTAACAGTCTCCCAAGCAAAATAAGCCCAGGACCAGATGGCTTCAGCACAGAATTCTTCTAGAATTTCAAAGAAGAACTAATATCAATATTCCTCAAATTGCTCCATACAATAGAAACAGAAAGAACATTACCAAACTCTTTTTGTGAGGCTACAGTCACCCTAATACCAAAACCACATAAAGATGTGACAAAGATAGAGAATAGCAGAATGATCTCCCTCATGAATATTGATGCGAAAATACTGAATGAAATATTGGCATACAAAATTCAAGAACATATAAAAAATTATCCACTGTGATCAAGTAGGCTTCACCCCAGAGATGCAGGGAAGGTTGGACATAATGAAAAACTGTCAATGTCATACATCAATGAACAACCTGAAAGAAGAAATTAAAAACATGATCACCTCATTAGATGCTAAAAAAGCCTCTGACAAAATCCAAAACTCCTTCATGATAAAATTCCCTGAAAGTAAACGGACTAGAAAAAAAAAAAAACACCAAAACATATAAAAGGCAATATACAGTGAACATCAAACTACATGGAGAAACACTCAAAGCAATCCCGCTAAAATCATGAACAAGACATGGTTGTTCACTATCCATATCTATTCAATATAGTTCTTGAAGTTTTAGCCAGAAAATAAGAAAACAAAAGGAGATAAAGGGCATAGAAACTGGGAAGAAAGAAGTCAAACTATCACTATTTGCAAATGATATGGTAGCATACATATGTGACCCCCAAAATTCTACCAGAGAACTCCTACAGCTGACAAACACCCTGAGCAATGTAGCAGGATACAAGATTAATTTAAAAGACCTCAATGACAACAAATTTAAGTAATTGAAGAAAGAAATTTAAAAAGATGCTTTTGGATAGGTAGACTCAGCATAGTAAAAAATGACAATTTTCAAAAAGCAATCTACAGATTCAATGCAATCCCCACCAAAATACAATAACAATTCTTCACAGATCTTGAAAGAATAATATTCAACCTCATAGGAAAAAAACAAAAAAACTCAGGATTGCCAAAAAATCCTATTTAATAATATAATTTATTATTGTTTTCAACTGTAAATTTTTTAGCATCTATGATATTACAATCTTTAATCTTAGAGTTACCCATTTAGTTGTCTTGTTAAGTTTATATTATTTCTGCTGATCTTTATTTTGTTTAAAAAGCTGAAACTTAAAGCAATTGTCTATCATGTACTCTAAATATGTCATTGTTCAAACTTACACTCATTTATTCTTTCTATATTTTTTTCATAAATGTTACTGAATTCTCCCAAAAAAATTAATTTTAGGAATAAAAGTTCCATTATTCCACAGTAAAAACTAAATATGTTGTTTTATTTTTCCACTCCCTGTTGCTACTTAAATATAGCAACATAAAACCCTGTATTGTATGTTGTAATACTAATACTTACTTCTTATAAGTATTAATGTAATATTAAATTGTACAGCTCATAATAAAAGTGCATTTTCAAATCATGTCTTTATTTTAAAAAGCTGCATCAAGAGCTGTCCTCCAGATCACCTGTATTCATGACCAATACCATAAGCTCAATTATAAAAAAAATTACAGAGTACAAGGCTACATCAGTTGATAGCTGCTGAGAACATTTCCTATGAATACCTCAAGGATGCAAGGCCAGGTCCTGGTTACTCAACAAGGACTAAGAACAAAGATGAAATCCACTCTGAATAACAGACAGGGCTATACTGAAGCCAAATCCTTATAAAATATTGAGAGTAAAACGGATCTCATGTCTATTTGTTCTGCCCTTGATTTTTCTTTTCTGAGTGGGAAAAGTGACTCTAAGAAAGTAATCATGTTAGAATTAAAGGACTTAGAAGCAAAATTTTCCATTCTCTCTTCTCAGAACTATGAAAGCTAGCTGCACCAATGATAGAGAATGGAGATTACTTAACTTTTCTAAATAAATTATTGCTACTTATTTAGCACTAAAAATATCATCAACAGTGTTTTGAAGGTTTAATTAAAATTATCTTCCCAGTTTTGAGATATTTCTCCTGCTCTGTAGAGCAGAAGGAGAAGAACATCTGGTCCTTGAGCAGGGATGAATTCTAAGTGATGTGGCAGATAATGGCAGAGAAAGCTCTGGTTGGAAAGAATAACTTCTGCTTCACTCTTGATTCCATTGCTTGTCTTATGATGACACATAATTGTCATCAGTGGAGTACATGTAGCATTAGCTGGACTACTTGGCTTATTGAACGGCCATGGCCAACAATTTATCTGATACTTTCAGATAGAATCATGGGCAATAAAACATTTTCCCAGAGCTGGTTGCTGCTTCCAACTATCTGTTGTCCAATCACAATCCAGGAGCAGATGTTGTTACTGCCAAGAGATCACCAAATCTCTCAGGCCTCAGTGTTGTTTTCCAGGATAGAACTTGGGGGAATGGATCTTCCCCTTTCTTTTAGGTCTCAGTTATAAGACTGGGTAGCCAGGAGCTTACACTAAAAAATAATATAAGCTGGGCTGTGGTGGTACACATCTTTATTCAGGAGGCAGAGGCAAGTGGATTTTGAGTTCAAGGTCAGCCTCATCTAGAGTGGGTTCAAGGACAGCCAAAGATACAGGGAAATTCTGTCTTGAAAAAAACTAAGAAAGAAAAAAAACAATATGAATATAATTATATTTTGAAATGTAAGGTACCAATCTCATGATAGAAAATCATCCCTGAAGCCATATATTCATAGATAACAAAAACAGCTTCAGCAAGCTATATGTGTGAATATGTGTGTATACATGTATGTATGTAATAAAATAATCAAAATGAGGCTGTTGATGTGAGAGTGGGAATGAACAAAAGGAACTGGAGGGAGGAAGCTTGACAGGAGGATGCTGGAGGAAAAAAGAGAAGAAAAGAGATATAATTATATTTTAATTAAGAAAAATATTAAAGCATCAGCTTCCCCTTTGAACAGAAAATTCTGATTTAAAAAAAAGAAAACCATATCCACAGAGACAGCTTTGTTGGTATAGAAATGTCACTAATACAGTTTTCTTAAAATAAGTAATAGTGTAATTGTAATAAAAATTCAATTGAGGAGCAAATAATAAATTATATAATGGTTTACATGTGAATAAATAAATCACAGTGGCTAGCAGATGTCTTTGGATATAAACAAGATTATATTTGATTTGCTTCTTACTCAGACTTTTATATTGATTCTTCATTTTATGCTCAAGAGTACCATAGTCACAGAAACACACTCATGTTCTGACAAAAATAAAGAGGTGATAAGACATAAATATAGTGACCTCAAGAGTATTAATTTTAAAATTGTGGTGTATGCATGTGCATGTGTACATTGTATATAATTGCCCACAGAGGCCAGGGAATTCAGATCCTCTAAACCTGGATTCCACAGAGTTGTGAACTACCTGATGTAAATACTGGGAGCTCAACTCTGCTCCTCTGGGAGTAATGTAAATACTGTGACCTATTGAGGCATCTCTCTGGCCCATAGAATGTTCTTTTTTGAAGAAATAGAAGATGCCATTCAACAATAAACACATACAGGTTTTATGAAAAGAAGTGAGCTCACACAGATTTTGAAGTCAATAAACTAAAGATAAAAAGAACAGACTAATCTTTGCTACATCTTTCCCGAGTTCTACTTTAAGACCGCCAATGCTACTACAATTTTGGGAGCTCTGTAAATCAGCTTTGTATAGCCCTCTTTTTAATCTCACCTTACCTGCCACTTTGACAAGAAAATTCAGGTATTCCTGGCTTAATAACTATCCATCCTGTACATAACAATTACCTTCTTTCTTCCATCTCTTGGATCAAAGACCTCAACATAAACCCAACCACTCTGAACTTGATAGAAAAGAAAGTGGGAAATACCCTTCATTAAATTGGCACAGGCAACCACTTCCTAAATAGAACACCAGTGGCCCAGACACTAAGATCAACAATCAATAAGTGGGATCTCCTGAAGCTAAGAAGCTTCTATAAAGCCAAAGACACTGTATATAGGACAAAACGACAGCCTACAGAATGGGAAAAGATTTTCACCAACCATACAAGTGATAGAGGACTGATCTCTAAGATATATAAAGAACTCAAGAATCTAGAGCCCCAAATTTTGAATAACTCAATCAAAAAATGGGGTTCAGAACTAAAAAGGGAATTCTCAGCAGAAGAATTAGGCATGGCCGAAAGGCACCTGAAAAAGTGCTCATCATCTTTAGCCATCAGAGAAATGCAAATCGAAACAACTTTGAGATACCACCTGACACCTGTTAGATTGGCTAAGATAAAAGACACAGATGACAGCCTACGTTGGAGAGCATGCTGAACAAGGGGAACACTCCTCCATTGGTGGGAGTGTAAGTTTGTTCAGCCACTTTGGAATGCAGTATGGAGGTTTCTCAGAAAACTGAGAATCAATCTCCCCAAGGACCCAGCAATACCACTTCTGGGTGTATACCCTAAAAATGCACATTCACACTCCAAAGGCATTAGCTCAACTATGTTCATATCAGCGTTATTTGTAATAGCAAGAACCTGGAAACAACCTAGATGTCCCTCACCTGAAGAATGGATTAACAAACTGTGGTACATCTACACACTGGAGTACTACTCAGCAGTAAGAAAAAATGATATCCTAAAATTTGCAGGCAAATAGATGGATTTGGAGAATATCCTCCTGAGTGAGGTATCACAAACCCAGAGAGATAAGCAGGGGATGTACTCACTCACTAGTGGACTCTAAACAAAAAAAGGGGGGGAGCAAAACCACAACCACTGAACAGTTTGGGATCTGAAACACCTTGGACTGCCTCCTTGGATCCCACTCCCCCTAGAGGAACACCTGACTCAGTCTTGAGGTTGGGAGGAGAAAACTGGATTTGCCAGGAGTGGAGGCTGAATTAAACAATATTGGGACATTGGGACCTTGGGACCGCCTGCCCATGGTGGGATGGGGAGATGTGGTGAAGAGAGAATGACCTGATGTGGTGGGAGTGGGAAGGGACCTTGAATAAGGATATACAAGGATAGAAAATGTGACTTCTTTATTTTTAAAGAATAAAGTCTCATTTTTTTTATCCATGTATCCTCTTGTTCAAACTCCCTTCCCCATCCCCACCCCTCCCAGTCACTATCTCTTCTCCCCATCTCCCTGTCTCCTTCCTAGCAAGGGCAGGAGGTCCCAAGGTCTGAAGGTAGCTTAGTTCAGCATCCACTCCAGCAAATCTGCTTTCTTCATCCCAACATCAAGACTGGGTCAGGTGTTCCTCTGGAGGGAATGGGCCCAGTTTTATGTTTAAGGAAACACAGTTGGAGAATTTGTGCTATTGACTGACACCCCAAGAAAAGAAGTGATATTAAAATATTTCAGAATTGCTAATTAATATAAAATTAAGAAAATCACATTTATTTTCAGAGAAGAAGGTAGTTTTAATTTTTCACTCTATGTCTATCAGATCAAATACCTGTTAACAACTATACATCATTCATTTGTTAATCTATATACTCATTAATTCAGTTAATATACTTTATTTACAGTCAGCTATGTCCTATACTTTATAAAGCTTTCATTAATTTGCAATGGAAAAACAAAACACCTACACTATGAAGAAATTTACAATCAAGGTTAAAAGGAAAATCATGTTTATAAGAAACTACTGGAGAGGCCACACACCAAGACAATAGGTTACTGCATCAGGGACAGCTGCTCTCTGGAGAGGCATCACATGGCAGAAGTCCCTCTTTGAACAAGGAGTTTCTATGGGGCCATTAAAGCTGCAAAGATGAGGAAGATTCATTTAGTATGCAGAATTAATTCTGAATAAAGAGGACTCTAAGAAGTCTTAAACAAAAACAAAATGCTAGGCATAATTTGTTACATAGTGATTAATAAAGACAAGTAAGGCCAAAGTAGAAAGGAGATGAATAAACTAGAATAGGGTGCATGAGGAAAATGGTAGTCTATGTAGGTAAAGTATATAAAATTGAATATCCAAACATTATTGTAAGAAAAAAATGTATGTGTGAGTAACAACAATATGAAAAAAAAAAAGAGCAAGGAAGACACATGGAAAGGTTTAGAGAGGGGAAGAGGGAAAGAATGCAATGACATTATAATTTCAAAAATAAATAATTTTAAAGTATTCTATTATAATATTAAAAAAATAAAAATGTAGTAAATTTGTCTGGGAAGAGGGGTAAAGAAGAAATTGTGATGGATTTTAAAAGTCTAAAATTGAAGAAATATTATTACTACTGAAAATTAAGAGACAGAAAGGAGTTAACCTAAATTTTATGATGTAAGCAAAGTGAAGAGAGAGGGTAATGGAAGAATAATTTCTTCAGAGATACTAACAGCACTTAGAAACTGCTTTCACTAAAATGTATTGACTCCTCAATGGGTTGTACATTAACTAAAATCTAGATTAAATTTTGACACACTTGTCTTTATTGCATGTTTACCTCCTTAGACTGACTGAAGGCTCAGAGGTAAATTATTGCTCTACATCTGTCCTCTAGAATCACCTAGTCACACAGCAGAGCAGGACAAACCACCTTCAAGGAGTACAGTTACCCAAAATGACATCTATCAGGGTTCACTTTGTGACTTCAAGGAAAGAAAAGAACTGGCTTATTTAAACCATCTTGCCAGGCCAGAACCAAGGCAACATTGAACAGGATCAAACCGATTTGAACTCTCACTAAGCCTCATCCTCAGTTCAGAACTCAGAAGATGGATTTCTGATTGTTCACCCTTTTGTCCGGTCATATTCCATACCAAGTTTATCTCTTGTATTCAACATTACTTTCCTCTTTAATGTTGTCACGGGTAGTCAAAAGTTAAATCTCTTGCTTGGGCTGCCAGAACCTAGCCATATCCTCTACAAACTTTTTATAAGATTGCAGTACAAGTGTGGATATGAGGCACCATACTGGAAATGAAGGAAATAATGTCAGATCCAATAGTTTAAATGTTCCATTTTAGGAAGATTTGCTGTGGGATATTCACTTGTACACTGTAAATATTTGTCACTCTTCATGGTTTAATAAATCACTGATTGGTCAAGTAGCAAGACAGAAAGTAGAGTCAGGGACACCAGACTAGGAGAATTCTGTGAAATGGAAGAGTAGAAACAGATAACTGGGAGACAGAGAGAAAGTAGGATAAGAACGCTGCTCTAAGAAATGGTACCAAGCGATGTGGCTAAACAAGATAAGAATCATGTTTAAGAGTAAGATTTAGCAAGCAACAAGACTGGCCAATCAGCTTGTAATAAATGTAAACCTCTGTGTGTTTCTCTGGGACTAAGCAGCTGACGGACTGAGGGTCTGGACCTCAAGGCATGGCTGGGCCAGAAACTTATGGCAACAAAGATCTAAGTCCATTAATTAGTAGGTAAATTCCAAGGTAGAAGGTTTAGTGAGTACAGTCTAAAGAAGGCATAAAATGTACATTGTTAGTCAAATAAAAAATCTCAGAAAGTAAAGACAATAGATGATGTGGTGGTATGAAAGAAAATGGCCCCCATAAGAAGTGGCACTATTGGTAGGTGTGGCTTTGCTGGAGGAAGTGTGGCCTTGTTGGAGGAAGTATATCACTGTGGGGTTGGACTTAGAGCTCTCCTTTGCTCAAGCTTCCCTCAATGTGACACATAATTTACTTCCTGTTGCCGGTGGGTTAAGATGCAGAAATCTCAGCTTCTTCTCTGGCACCATATCTGCCTGCACACCTCTATGTTTCCCACCATGATGAAAAAGGACTAAACTTCCTTTAGTCTTGTAAACAACTCCCAGTTAAATGTTTTCTTTATAAAAGTTGCTGTGGTCATGATGTCTCTTCACAGCAATAGAAACTCTAACTGAAAGAGATGGATAATAATTGTATTGGTGTAAAGTTCAATTCTTGATCAGAGAAGTAAATAGGAATTTATGGCATGTTGGAAGTGTATGTTTTTGCATGCTCACTTGTACATATACATACAGGTACGTATGGTGGTACATAAAACCTGTGACATATATTAATGGTCTTTGAGTGATTAATATGAGGAATAATCAGTTTCTGGAGGGTAAAATAAACACTTTGTATTGACAGATGAAAGCCATAGGATATTGTCCCCAGGAATCTGCATCTTTGTTCTCTTTGCATTTTTTATTTTTTAGTTTATTTTCTCCATGGCCTATCATATTTAATGAGAGGGGATGGTTATGGAAGATCCAAAAATGTACACATGCTGTGGACTATAGCTACCTCCTTCTAGACTGTAATTTGCAGTCCTCAAGTTACAAATCGTAGGAGATATTTATATCCTAGAAGACAATTTCAGCAGACTCCATGTTTGCCCCCAGGCAGCAGCCTTAACAGGCACTGTGTTTACTTTCCCACATTGAGTGGAAAACATCATTTTTAAAAAGCTCATTTCCAAAAACCTACCCACAAACAGTCTAATTTTAGAACTTATGAAAGCTAATAATTTTAAATTTCTAACCCACAGCCTCGTGTTTATGTTTTACAATAGAACTCTAAATATATCTTAGAGGAGATTTGAAACATCGCTGCATCCATTTATTTACTTATTACTGCATTTATTTATTTATTTAGCTATTTCCTGAAGCAAAAGTACAGCAAAATTGTTCTCAGTCTGTATTTGCTCTCTAGATAGGAGAAGTTTTCTCATGTTAAGATTTGGACTTGAGGATAAATTCAAGAAAAATAAGAGTTCATGATTAAACTCTACAATATAAAAGAATCAAATCCAATAGTCCTGGACATTAGGGTTCCTGTACCCTCTTATTGGCACTTTCTATCTCCTGGAGGAAGAGTAAAATTACAGAGGTGCCATGCTGACCCTATGCTTGCACATGACAAAACAATAATCAAATCTAGTTCTTTGCAAGAAGCTGGTAGTTGACAATATAGAACTGCAAAGGGAGATAAGCCTTGAAACTGCAGATCTTCTGCAAAGAAGTTTTTGTGGTATTCTATGGAAAGTAAATTTATCTCGTAAAACATTCAAATAATTCTTTAAGTGTAGAATAACTTTTGACTAGTGTACATTAAAAAAATGAAAGTCTTTCAGAATTGTGAAATGGAGCCTAACTCTCCCCAACATCAATCAATTGGTAGTTTGATTGATACCTTGAGATTTAGCAAAGAATATTTATATTAAAATAAGTGACCTGGCTCCAGATCAATACATTTTTCTTCATGTGTGTTGGGAAAGACTTCTCTGCTGAAATCTGAATCTCTAAGAAGTCTTTTTACTGGAGTCAATTAAGATTTTGCAGGTAGTGAAGAGCCCTCCTTATGTAGGAGCAATAGTCCCCCCAGCCCAGATTCACAGTTATTTTTCTTCCTCTCAGTGGTCAGAGTATGTACTTCTGGTGGGATCCTAAACAGGTCTGTGCACCTCTCTCAGAGATCCTAACAACACAGACCTTCATAGTCTAGCTGTAGTGAACTTCATGCTCCATTTTGTCATTGTTTCTTGACAGGAACACAGAGCTTGTATTGGGAAAGAAACTGTTCATCTCTTCCATTTTAAATTTAAAATGTATCCATTATGGGAGGTCTAGTCTCCTCCAGACCCTTTTCTTTCATTCTGTTTTCCTCCTAAAGTTCTATGAACAAAATTGTCCATAATATTAAACACATTGCATTATATAACCAGACATCTCCATTTTCTTACAAGTATTTTATTCTCTAATGGAAAGAATCAGTGTTTCTCAGTATATAATTGATGCTAGGAAATAGTTAGAACATAACCGAGTTTAGAATATTCCATATATCAATTTTCCAAGAATGTATCACTTTTACTTCACTTAGATTTTATTTTTATTCCTATGCTATTTCCTTCTGAAAAATATCTCAATCTTTTGTGGAAGTATTTACATCCAAATAAGACTCACAAAAATTTCCAAAGTTAAATCTGATTTTATGGGTATCTTATCATCTTTTGGACAGCTTATCTTGTTGAACATGATCTCCATATCCAGTTATAAAGTTTCAGACAAATTTTACAAACTCATCCACTTCACTAGCTGAAGATGTGTTTCCCTGATACACCCAAAATAACCTTACCTCCCCAAACAGAATGAAACAGTCGCACTACATCAGCACTAGAGTGAGCAGTAAAGAAAGGGGGTCCAGGGAAAGATTAGAACAAAAGTTTTTTTCTTCTTTCCCACTAGGCTTTCTGTGCTGTTGCTAGGCTTTCCTTGCAGGGTGCTTCATAATCCAGGTTTATTCCATACCAAGGGTACATGCTGGACAGTGACAGTAAGTGGAAAAGTCCCAACATAACCATAACTATAGCTTCAAATATTTTTTGGGGAAAACATTCCACAGTGGGATGTGATGTATGAGAACTGTCACTGGTTCTTTGATTGATTATTGATTGTAATCATCTGTTCCCTTCTATGATGGAGTTGGCTATAACTGGTACATGCAGTGACTGATAATGCCATGTCCCTCCTTTCAAAAACGACTTATGCTTATTACAGCCAAACATAAATTACTCATTGACAGTGGGGGAAGGGATAACGTGGTGAAGGAGAGGCTAAAGTTTATTAGTGACTTAATGATATATTGCATTCAATATCTGGATTCAAGCTATACATAATGAGGTTGGACAAAACTTAAAATGAGGAACCAGTAGGTCAAGTGGCTTAGCTATTTGATTCTTTGCAAATAAGGATAAGTAATAGAATTAATTTGACAGACTAAGCAGAAATTGCATTTTCCAAATAACACTTAATAGTTCACTTTTTAAAAAGACCACTAATGATGTAACTTAAGCTTAAACTGTCTTCTTAGATTGCTTTAATTATGATCTTGAGAAAACAAGTATTAGAGGTTTTTTTCCTTTCGTTCTGCAATGAAATATTTAATTATTGCTTTTGCTAAATTTTGTAACCTGAGCTAAGTTAATTAGCCTCTCAGAATTACACATACACCTTCCACAAGTCCAATGTCCATTAGACTCTCAATAAATATTTGTTCAGGAAATGAATGAGTTTTAATATCCTTATCTTTGAGATGACTTTGAATGTAACTCAAATCTATCAGCTAGAATTCTTTATTAAGACACTAGCCATTTTGGGGAGTAACAGAAAGATTACAGCAGGTCTGCATCAGTGTGGTTATATTAAAATTTTTGTTTTCCTATGGCAACAATAGATTCGTAGCCTAAATTCATAGCCTATCTCCTGTGATCTAATTGGTGACTAACTTAATTGTCATCAGACAGTTTTCATCCAGTAAGTTGTGGAGGAAGATTCAGAGATCCATAGCCAAACATTGTGCAGAGCTAGGGGAGTTCTCCTGAGGAAAGGGAGAAGGGATTATAGAAACCAGGGAAGTTGGGCTGGAGAGATGGCTCAGAGGTTAAGAGCACTGACTATTCTTCCAGAGGTCCTGACTTCAATTCCCAGCAACCTCATGGTGGCTCACAACCATTTATGATGACATCTGGTCACATCTTCTGTATACTGTATACATAATAAATAAATAAATCTTTTAAACAGAAAAAAGAAACCAGGGAAGTCAAGGACATTGAAGGAAACCCTAGAAATGCTAGCTAGAAATGGCTAGCTTGCCTCCTGGGAACTTGGTATCTGAACCAACAGTCAGGAAGCCTGCATGGCACAGACCTAGGCCTTCTGCATATATGTAACAGTTGTGTATCTTGGTCTATTTGTGGGGCTCCTGGCAATAGCAACAGGGGTTGTTCCTGGTGCTTTGGCTGGCTCTTAGAAACCTATTACTCATGCTGAATTCCCTTGCTCAGCTTGAATATGGGGGATGGTGGGGTGCTTGGTCTTATGGCCAGCTTGATATGCTATGCTTAACTGATGCGCAGAGGAGGCCTGCACATTTCTGAGTGAATACTGAAAAAAGTGATTTGAGGGGTGGTCAGAGGAGAGGTGGAGGGAGGTGAAGGAGGGATGAGGAGAAGCTGCTATTGGTTTGTAAAATAAATTTTAAAAGTTAAATTTTAAAAAGTTTTATTCTTAAGCTGAATTTACATAGTTTCTTTTTAAAGTCTTCTTGATATATTTACTAGTTTTATTCAACATGTTCACATAATACATGCTTTCCACATAATACATCACATCAGAGCCCAGACAATTTTCATGTCACTTCAGTGGTAAGATGCACTAAGATATCTATTACAATTCATGGTACTTTAAAATAGAGGCTGTGCTTATAAATAGTTCAGTGCAAATAAACTAGTATCAGTTATGTTCAGTAATTTTGAAACATTCACTATATAGATCAATCTGTAATAATGAGCCAAGTTATCAAAATTACTTCAATGAAACTTACTTACAATGAAATGTAATCTGGCCAGTTTCTACAATTAAATGCAAATTATCAAGAGAATGGATGCATACAGTTCCATCATGAACACAGGGCTTATGTTTGTGTTTTGTTTTCATTTCTCTTAAATAGTAGTGTAAACAGTTTCTTATATCATAGGAGAAATTAGGATAAAAGATAAGAGTTGAATTTAAATTAATTTCTATATGCACCCCTCAGTTGAAAGCACAGTCTCTTCTCTCAAAACAAATCCAATACTTTTAAAGACCATTGGTCATGATGTTGAGGTTATACATGTCCCTGTATAGACTTCAACTGATTGTTCTTCTATTTGTAATTCTGTAAAGTGAAAGAGATGAAGTGGCTATGAATATGAGAGTGGGAAAAACAGTTGCACAAGACAGTGTTCTAGATTAAGTTATTTACTCTTTTCTCTGTTGTTTGTATTTGTCTGTTTATTTTTTCTATAATAAAAGATCCATTGGGCTGGAGTACTCCCAAGGAGCTTTCCAGGATTATGTCCTTAGCCTTGGAGAAGCTGATAATGAAGCACAGAACAAACTACCCAAAAGAGGAAGGGGTCTGTGTGTCAAGGGATGGGGTAATATACTCAGGAGAGCAGTACAGTGAGCAGTGTTCAGGAGCCAAGAAGGTAGAGAAGAAAAGGTAGAGAATTAAAGGGAAAGCTCATTAAACCAGGAAGACCAGACAGGCTGTAGATCAAGGAGAATATATTTCAACTTTCTGCTTTAGGAAGGAGAGATTTTTGATATATTAATGACCTCTGCAGGAAAATATGTTTGATATTTTTAATGTTTTAAATGTCAAATCCCATACATCTTGTAATGAATATATTACTCTACTTTTAAATATGTTTAAAACAGTTTATCTTTTGGCTATCATATTTCTTTATTTAAAGTTAGTATTCAATGATTTATTTTGGCAAATATGCAGTAGAAACTTAGCTATTCCCAGTCTGTTCTCAGATCAGAATTTATAGTAACTTCTTTCTCTCCTGGATCAAAGCAGAGGGTCTTAGGTTCTCATGGTTTATATGCAATACACATCTCAAAAAAAAAGAAAAAAAAGTTTTCAGAGCTTGCTAATACACATGATAAATGCTTACTTAACTCAACTGTTTTAAAGCAGCCCTGGTAATTGTCAAGAATGGAGAAGGCAGCTTACAGGCATCAGTAGTTTTGTAGAGAAGTAGAAGCACTTAGAGGTGCAGCTCGATAGATCCACAAATAATAGAAACTAAGAAATACACTGATGTTACAGAACACTACACCCTAATATCACCATAGTCTCTCTTATTGAACTATCAGTGTTTGTTCTATGCAAGATCATCTACCTAAAGCTTTTATGCAGATGCCTTTCCATCTATTTTTAAGTAACAAAAGCATGTGAAAACAATTGAGAATGGTGTTGGGGAAAGCTGACATGCTCCCAATGCTCTCCTCCTGGTACTCTGTAATCAGGTATTTTGAAGACATAAGGAAGGAAAACATAAAGTTTACCCTGTTTGGGGGGCATTGTGCTCTGAAAATGCCTTTACATATCAGATAAATTTTAATGCAAAAAATACAATCAACATATCCCATTCTACTTTTCTGAACCTCCATTATCTTCCTATGAGGACAATGCCATTTTTAATTCTAAGCATTAGTAGAGTAAAAAGATTAGTATACTTACAAACTAAAATTTTACTTTTGTTTGCTAATCATTTCCCAGATTCCATTTATTAACTATGTTTATGTAAATTACATCTTCTGTTTTCACGACAAGCCAATGTGAACTAAATTATCACAATAAAAAATAACCATGTTTAAGATCCTACAAGGTCATGATTGTGGAGAATCAAAGTGTTATGTATATTCAACATAGAGATTACCTTGGCCATCTTTAATTTCCTTAACCATCATGAGTTTCCTATTTCTGTGCTTAACATTCTTTGAACCACCAGGTAAAATCTATTGAGTGTTTTTACCTAACTTACATCAATCTAGAAGCAAGGACTCTCACCATGTTGCATCCAAAAGTTGTAGCTGAGATTTATCTGCTTTTCTATAACCCTATGACCTGATATTCCCATCTAGTTATTTGATGCATGTTGTGATTTATAACTTTCATTCTGTGACTATAAAAAGTTCATGCAACTCTACCATTGGGAAACATGTCATTCAAGGCAGCTTTTATTCATGTTGCTAAGCAATGGTCATTTGTATTTAGCTCAGAATAAACTATATTTTACTCCCTTTGGGATGAGAATTGTTTTGCACTAACACCTACAACAACACTATTTTTCATCCAACAAAACTTGAGGCTTTCTCATATATATTTAATAATAGCTACTACAAAGACCCACAATGAGAAAGCAGTGGGAGTAATATTCAGATCCAAAGTCAGACCTGCACAAAAGCTCATATAGACATTGTCATTCCAATTTACTGCACTTCTTGCTCAATGACTCAATAAATCACTTTACTATTAATAACTACATGCCCCACATCCTCAAACATTCTTTATCTCATATATGTGTATGGGTGTGTATATATTTATGTTTACATGTATATATGTGTATAATACATATATGTATGTATATACATGAATGTGTAAGTGTATTTTGTGTGCATGTTTATATGCATAAGTATATATATACAGCAAATGACATATTTCACATTATGAGTCTTCTGTTCTGAGCATCTGGTATAGAAAAACACACACACACACATACATACACACACATGAAACTTTATATAAATTATGAACTATCTAAAAGATGCTCTTATTTCTGTTTTAATTTGCATTATGCTATAATATAATGAGTATATTTGAAATTTTCTGAAATGTCCTAGAAAACTTTTAGTTGCATTAAGATGTTGATTTTTTCACATCACTATAGCTTCTCATTAGAAGGTTTCTTTGGCATAGAATTTTGATGAAAATTTCCATTTGATTAGAGAGAAGGATTGATCATGATCCTGTTCCAAAAAAATAATTCAGGAAGGCAGATGGACTCATTTCTCAGAATAACAAGATGTTAAGTGTCGGTGGTGTACATGTCACCTTTTCGTCTACAGGTAACTTTCCTGATAAGACAGGATCTAGGGGAAGATACTTTCTATGCACAAAATTTGATCAGGATTAATTATACTCCAAGTCCTCAACTTCAGTGAGTATTACAGATCAGGACCCAAACTAAGGAACTCATACAACACTGGATTTTTTAAAAATTAATATGTACATAAATTATGAATATGCTACTACTGCAAACAGCTTTTGTATATGCCAATAAAAACAAGAATGTTGTTACTCAACTTTTACCTGAAGAAAAAGATCAGTACTTAATTTTATACATATTCAATATTTGTTGTTGAATACCAATAAAATTATATATATACAAATATATATACAAATATATACATATGTATATATATATATATATTAAAATCATGTGCAAAGATCAGCCCTATTAACTGTCAGTGTTACCTGAAAGCCAGTTGTAGGAATAGATTGAGCCTCAGGATGCCCACAGTTTTTTATATGTCAAATGATACTAGGTTAAGATAGTTTATTATTTGTTTCAACTTGGTGACAGTCAATTGGTAGAACTGAATATGTAAGCCAAGTGTAACCAATCCATGTGTCCAATGATGTAACTGGATCAATGGCCACCACAAAGGGTCCCAGTCACAGGACCAATCATGTCTTCTTGGGGCAGAAGCAGCTGATATACTTAGATGATTAGACAGAATACTGAATAAGCATAAAATTCCAGTCATCCTATCCACAGCAAGAATGTTAATCACAATCTGAACAAAGAAGCAGAGGGGTAATGAGTGGGTGTCTCGTTAATGGGCATTTCATTTACTGCACAGTGAATCCCTGCTTTCAGGGGCTTGGCTGTAACAAGTTCACTAGGCCTGACAAATGGGAACATGTTTATGTCCAGCTACAAAGCCTGTCCATAGGCATTATTATGCTTTGTCTTCCTTAAAACCTGGACACACATTTTTCTAAGGTATTTCTAATTTTTAAATTTTTTAAAAACTACTACTAATATTATTTTTATATACCATCCACTGTCACTCTTCTCTCCCCTTCTCTTGCTCTCCCTTCCCTTGCTCCAACCCCCACCCACTCCTCAAAGGGATAAGGCTTCACTTAAGTATTCAACATTAGATAGCATACCAACCTGAGGAGGCAGTACCAGTCCCTTCTTCTCTTTATCAAGTCTAAGCAAGGCATCCCACTATAGGGAGTGGGCTCTAAGAATCCAGTTCATGTCGTCGGGATAATTCCGGGTTCCATAGCCAGGTGGACCATAAACAGCTTGATCAGCTCAACTGTCATCTTCATTCAGAGGGCCTAGTTTGGTCCCATTCATACTCTCCAGTTGTTATTTCAAAGCCCTAAGACACCTAGCAATGCTGGAGAGGGTGCCTGACTAGCCTTTCCCTGTAGCCAGATTGGTGATCACCCTAATTGTCATCATAGAACCTACATCCAATGACTGATGGCAGCAGATGCAGATACCCACAGCCAAGTACTTGGCCAAACACCTGGAGATCAGTTGAAGAAAAGGAGGAAGAACTAGAGGAGCAAGGGGTGTCATGAGCACAGTGAAGGAAACCACAGGGACCGACCGCTGGGCCGAGCTAATGAGAGCTCATGGACCAAGGTGCAATTTATAGAAAAAGAAAGAAAGAAAAAAAAAAGGATACAAAGCTAAAGTTCTTAAATCCCCTTATTTTTATTTACATCTTTATGACAATTCTCTCATTTTTCAGGTCAATAAAGTATATCCCTAATCTAAGCATCAAAACAAACATTTTATCTTGAATTAAAAATGTGAACATATATTCATATTTACATGTCTATACACACAGATATATATATATTATATATACATGAATATACATATTATATTGATCTTTCTTATTTTTAAAAAATAATGTTTTAACTTATGCAGTGTTTTAGAAAAGCTAAGGAGATAAAAATAAAAAGTGATATCTACCTATCTATCATATATCTATCATCTATATAGCATGTATCATATATGATCTAACACATATCTCTCTCTTTCCCTCTCTTTCTCCCCATCTCCTTCTCTCTGCCTCCACCCTTTCTCCTCCTCTCTCCTTCTTTATTTTCTCTTTCCATCCTCCTCTACCCCATCTCTCTCTCTTTATATATGTAGTCACATATAGTCATATCTATATCTATATAGTCAGCACAACTATACACACACTCACACACACACATATGAGAGAGAAATCTTGTCCATCAGCCTAATTTACAGGCAGTTCATTATTCAAGCATTCTTACTCTAGAGTTTTAAATAACTTTGGCTCTCAATTTAAGTTTGTAACAAGATTTGACATTATCCTTGCTGTAATAAGGAACAACAAGGTTTAGAGCGAAGAAATTCAATGTTTTATCTTGAGTTTTGCAAAACCAGGTAAATTTGTCTTGCTGAACCCTTGCATCAAAGGTAAAATGGGCTGCCTGGAAAATCCTTCTGTGGAAATAAAGCAATGCCCCCCTCCCGAGAGATGGTAGCACATGAATACTCTTGACCTAATGCCCTACTGCATACCAAGTAGGTAGAGTAATTTTATTTTCTTGAAAATACTTTTACCAGCCACAAGAAGAACAAAATTAACCTCAGGACAACTTGGATTTGTGACTGAAATGGAATAGCTGTCTGTATATTTAACAGTAGTAGTGGTGTATGCCATATTTTTTGAATACTGTAATGAGTGGCCATGTTTTTTCACATGTACATATTAATGGCTTTAGTTGTTACATGTGTAAACATTAATAAGCTCATTTAGCATCACCAACGTATTCACTCTTTTTTACATATTTGCTTTCATCCTTGCCCCAAAGTTAAACAATTGGGGAAAACCACACCATTTTAATACAATTATGCTTAATAATTACTCAAACTTGTCATCCATAAGTCATGACCAATGAAACATTTCCATTCAATTCCTCTTTGTTACAATCATTCATTTTGCTTCTGTGATACCATGAGCACTGCCTACAGTTTGTGAGCTCATAACACTGCTTTATTTAAAGAGAAATGGTGTTTGTTTCTTTCTAATCACATTCTCCAGCAGATTGAACACAGTGTGCAGATACATTACAGTGGAGTTGAAAGGGGGAAGAATAAATTGCTCTCCATCTACTATTCTATACTTTTGACAAGACATCTCTCAGTGATTGTTTCCTTCATCATTCAGGGAGCAGAATCATTGGCAGTGTGGTTCTTTGTTAATCCAGGTAGATGGATGCTGTAAAAGCCTTAAATTATACACCTATCAGAATTATGTTATCCTGACCACCAATTTTACAAAAGAGTTTCCAGTGAGCTTTCTTTTGCTCACTGGGGAAGAATATATTGACGTGTGACATCTGATATTTAAGTGGTGCCACCTGCAGATCATATTAGATTTGGGGTGATACTTGTAAACAGATGACAGAAAATATCTCTAATGACTAGTACAGACAGAATATTTCACTCTGTCCCACCTTCTCCATCCCCCTAGACACATATATGAAGTAAATCTGTGTTAATGTCTACAAATTTGAGCTTAAGTGAATGTGTGAATGTAGATTGAAGTCCATAAATTGTGTTGGAAATTAATTAGAAGTCATGTTCTTTTGTGATTTTTTTCAGAGATTATATGTAAATAATACTGGCTTGATTTTGTGCAGTTTTCAAATGTATTCAGGCAAATTGCCTCATTATCTTCTGAAAATAATACTCAAGAATGATAATCTGACTATACAGTGGAAGAAAGTAAGGCTTACCTATGATGACTAAAGACTTTGGTCTCAAATTCAGGGTTTTTGTATTTTAGGCCAGTGTTCATTTGTGGACCTAAAAAGGTGTATTAATAGCAGAGTGCATTCAGTTTTAACTTAACAACTGTCAAGAATTCCCTACTATTTACCAGTGTTCCTCCAAAAGTCGTCATGGTCTTCTAGTGCTTGTGAATCTCTTTAATTCTCTGTGAGCCCTGACTAAGATCATTTGATGTGCTATCTACTCTGTGAGTCTGGCAGTGGTCTAGCTTCTCTCTGTTTCTGTGTTCTGCTTTCTCTTTTCTTGTCTTTCTCTTATATTTTCTGTTGGATCCTCTAGACACTCTGCTCCATACTAAGAAAGCTTCTCTATCCTCAAATGCTGCCATAGGACACATTCTTCAACTTGGCCTACTCACACATGTGGCCTAACTCAAAAGGACACTACTCCCTCTAAAATTTCTAGAAAAGAAGAATGAATATATCACAAATTTTGTCTTTAAAACATATATTTTAACAGAGATTGTGTTCCTGTATTAAAACTAAATTTACATAATGTAAAAATGTATTTTCATACAATTTGTATTTGGAAACTCGTGCTATTGTAGTAAGCAGAAAACATGATTTTTAGTTGGTAGATGAGATAATTATGTCTCCTACAGAAGCATACTCAGGTAAACACAATGGAAATCAATGACGTAACTCATCTCTTCTGTCTTTCATTCATCTTTGTTATCTTTCCTTAAATCTACTGCTTCTCTTTCTTCATTGGCATCATTCTAAGAAGTTGATACCTCTGTGGCAAAAACTCTTATGGTTGGATTTATTCTGCACTTAGTCTTCTATCTCTTTGTTAAGTATTTAATTTCTAATCAGTCTTACATTTAAAAAGTGTAAATTTGTTAATTGGGAACAAATGTCCTCTCTTTTCTCTCTCCTCAACCTTAGCAAGAAGTAGTTACCACCATGTTAATATGGTCCACGCAGGACATAACCTTAGGTTGTGAGCTGCCTTTGACTCTGATGCCCATTGCTTGAGTGAGGAACATATAACCAACTTTGTATTAATAACCTAAAGGATGAGAAGTCGGTATTGGAATGGTTTTGTCTTATTTTGTAGCTCCAAATCTCTAAATTAATTGTGAATAAAATCCTAAACATCAAAAATCTGAAACTACATTTCTCAAAGTGTTTCCAAAAAGGTGACACAAAATTGAATCAATAATTGATCTAAATAGAAGGAGTAAGGAATCATCAAAGAATTTATAATAATTTTTTTAAAATTTATTTATTATGTATACTGTGTACAGAAGGGGGTACCAGATCTCATTTTAGATGGTTGTGAGCCACCATGTTGTTGCTGGGAATTGAACTCAGGACCTCTGGAAGGACAGTCAGTACTCTCCAGCCCCCAAATTTATAATAATATTTTAAAGCAAAGTAAATATATTTTACCACCCAAATCATCATCTTTTAATTTGTTTATTTTATTTAAAATTATTTTGTATACCAGTACTTCTCAAAGTGAAGTTTTTCTTAAAATTCCAATGTGTTTAAACAAAAGCACACTGTATACAAACACATTTTGGGATATTCTTAGAAACCTGGATTTTGCTTCATTTTAAGAATCTTCATCTTAATTCTAAAGAATATATAAAAAGCAACATAGCACCAAATTTTCAGAAGCCAGTTGACTGATAATCTTTATCTAAAGTGTTATAACCTAAACTGGTTCATCTATAATTATTTGGACATTGGAGAGACTTGTGTAACAACAACACATCCTGCATCTATGTCTGATGGCACCAGCAGTTGACAAGCAGGGCTGCAAGACTTCTAATGGAGAAAAACAGGAGACATTTATCTCATTAGTTCATATTCATGTTTTTGTCCTTAGACAAATAAGTCAATATCTTACAAATGTGGAATTTGCTGTTTTCTTTACATTGGGTTCACATGACACATTGTTTACTAAATGATAATCCTAAATTCTTAACAGCTTTAATAAATGAACTTTTAAAACATAATTGTAAATTATTGACCTCATGCCAAAAATCTGTCAGAGGTGTATAAATTATCATGAACATATGTTAATGCATAATTCACCATTTGCAACAGGGTTTTGTTGAAAAATTGATCAAAATTCATCAAAGAGACTTTCTAGATTAAGTTCTCCAATAAACAAATAACAGAGGCATTCAAATTTGGAGTTAATATGGCTTCTGAAATTAGCCTTTGTGCACTTTGTAAGATTGTTGTGAGATGTATTTAAACATGGAAGCAAGAGAGTGTACATAAGAGCTAATTGTGAATAAATTGAAAGGCTGTCTTGTCCAAGTTGCCCAATCTATGGTTCACAAATTTGCTTATATGATTAAGAAAATATGTTTTCTTCTTGGCCCATTCATACGATTAGAGAATAAAAAATATCTATAACAAGCCTGGAAATTTTCGTTGCCTTTCAAATATCCCAACTACTTTCTAAATATTATAAAGGTAAGATCAAAGAGTCTACAAATAAGAAACTGAGACACGTTTACTTTTGGCCACAAAAAAATTCACAAGATAAGGATGAGGAGCCTAATATGTACAAGACCAGCAAATAAATGAGAATTGTTAAGTGTGCCATACACGAGGGCAAATAATTCCATGTCAATGTCACTGGGATAATTTGAGTTGTTGGCCACAGCTTGTTCATGCTTGCCACATGCTGGTCCAGTTCTTAGCACTGAAGCATATTAATTTAATTCCCACTTACATCAAACCTCAGAAACAGGTGTTATTTGATTTTCAATTCATGTGTAAGAAAATGGAGGCTCAAAGTAGTAAGTGACCTGTGCTTTCAATTCAGAATTGCTATTTCCTCAGGTTCGTTTTTAAATAGCATCATTCCTGAGCTGATTATGACATAAAACTTCAGAAGGCATAAAGTCTCTTTTGAAGTAGAAAATAAAATATCTAATTAAAATCTACCTCTTTGGGGGAGAATGTTGAAAGAGACTACTAGAATGGTGGGGGGGGGGCTTTCAGGGTCAGGTACACCCCTGGCACAATGGAATGTCCCAGGAATCTGAAGTGACCCTAGCTAAAACTCCTAGTAATAGCAGATGCATATGCTAAATTTACCATCTCCCATAATCAGGCAAGACTTCAAGTGCAGAGAGTTGGAAACCAACCCAGCCACATAACCTTTGACCTCCAGTGTGTCTTGTCTATGGAATGTACTAGGGTTAGGGTGGCCAAGAGATTGAGGTAGTGGCCAACCAATGACCAATATAGCCTAAAACTCATGCAAGGAGAATAAATCTACCTCTTACACAGCCGAGAGCACCAGGACCCACAGGCTGGATGACTCAGAGTCCTAGGATAGAACCAAACATGACTGGAGGAAAAAATGCCCATGTAATTATGCCTAACTATATTCTGATATCCACATAGATTGGTGCCTAGTATAATTGTCATGAGAGAGACTTCATCCAGAAACTGATGGAAACTGATGCTGACCCACAGTCAGTCATTAGGTGGAGCTTGGAAAATCTGACAGAAGAAGGGAAGAAAGAAGAAGAAAAAATGACCTGATGTGGCGGGAGGGGGAAGGGACCTTGAATAAGGATATACAGGGATGGAAAAAAAATTCAGAGGGAAAGCTGAACACAAAGTAAATATATGTGTAGCAATCTTATTTGCATTATCACCCTTGATAAGTCATGCTTATGATTTTTATGTTCTTCATAGTTATTGTTAACTTTTCAGCATTTTAAATTCATTTTCTTTTTTTTGATAAATACAAAATAAATAAAGAAGAAGGAAAAAAAAAACCTTGAAAGAAGCAAATAAAGGAGTTTTTTTTTTTTTTTTTTAAAAAAAAAAAAAAAAAAGAACCAGAGAAGTCAAGAATACCATAAGAAAACCCAACTAAGCAGGGCTCAAAGGGGACCACAGAGACTAAACTAACAGCCAGAAAGACTGTATGGGGCTGACATAGGCCCTCTGCATATATGTTACACCTGTGTAGCTTGGTCAACTTGGAGGACATAACAGTGGGAACAACGGTTGTCCCTAACTCTTTTATTGGCTTTTGGGACCCTATTCCTCATACTGGATCTTCTTACCCAGCCTTAGTACATGGGGAGGTGCTTAGTCTTACTGCAACTTGATATGCCATGTTTTGTTAATACTTATGGAGACCTGCCTTTTCCAAAACAGAAATGGAGGAGCAGTAGATTAAAGAGTTGGAACAGGGAATGGTTAGGAGGAAGAAATGGGAGGAGAAGGGAGGGGAAACTGTGGCCAGCATGTAAAATAAATAAATTTACTTAAAAAAAAATCTACCTCTTTAGAAACTATTCCTATGGACAAATAAATTTCATTTTCATGTCTATGAATGTACTTAATTTAAAAGCAGATATACCAGTCCAGCTACTCAATATTTACACCAGAGTCTGATTTATATTTCTAGTCAATTTTGGTCTTTTGAATGAAAGGACATCCAGGGACAATGAGAATATTTTCTTTAGATGAATTAATAGATCTTGATTTGACCACAGTAACAGAGAGCACTAAACATGTCTTAGAAATGACTGGCCATAGAGAATAACTTTACAGTTTTGAAAAAGTCACAGAAATGTGCTTGGAGATAGAGCATGCTGCTGCTATTCTGAGGGGTAGCTTCAGAAACTATAGACTCATGTACTGAACAGTTTGGAAGCGCTTCAGTAAACAGAGACCCTTGGGTCATTAGTGTTCAGTCAGGCCTATACACAGATATTATTAACAAGATCCATGTATCTCCAACCTTGGGACATTTCTCTCTGCCTCAAGATTGTTCTATTTACTTGTGACTTTCCAGATATTAAAGAAGCAAGATTTTCTGTTATAATAAAGCTGGGGGGAAAGACAAGATATGGGCTAACACAAGAGGCATTTTCTTCCTGTCTCCTCTGTCTTTCTCTTCCTGTCTTTTCTCAAGCATTTCTGTCCATTGTACTTAAATAGTCTTTCTGGCCAGGTGTACTTACATGCTAGATATCCCAGCTATGATAGCAATTACTCATATGCTAGACATCCTATTTTCATACTTGTTTTTATAATATTTGTTGACCATGTAACAGCCAAGGAAGATTCTACTACATCTTAATTTTACAAACAAAATTATTAACATTTTCAGGACTGACCAAGGTAGGTATCTCAACAGAGTGATTGAGAGAGTTCTTTCCAAAGAGAAACAGTGTATTCCAAGCAAGGAAACAAAGTAGGGGAGGTGTGAATGGTATGAGATAGGCAGCTTTATGTTCGAGAACCTGTAATAATTCCCTATACAGTTGGCTAGTAACCCCTCCACATGAGACTCTAGAAGGCATAAGAATGAAGCTGAATCTTCTCACCTAAGTTTAACTTTGGAAACTTACCAAGATGCTACCCTGGCCAGTTCAAGAAAAATTTAAAGGTTGTGTTTGGAGAAATTACTAACCTGGGGAGTGTATGTGAAATCCTCCATTTCTACTATGCTTCTAGTTATAGATTTCTATCCTTTATTTGGATTTATATTATTTCTACTATGTGTATGCCCATAAACATGTATGTATGTATACATACATGTATAAATAAACATAATGTATGTGTTTAATATATGCATATTCACATTTTCTGGTGCACAGGCACATTCACATATACAAGAATCTTATCAAATAACTAAATGGATGTTTAATATTATTAAAAGAATTTATCTCAACTGAGATTTCATTAACAAATTAAAAACTGTTATCTAAATCTAAAACATCTTGCTAAAATAAGACTATGTATTCAATAAGAAAGTAAACAATGACTGCTAAGATCAAGGCTAGCCTGGTCTACAGAGCAAGTTCCAAGACAGACAGGACTACACAAAAAACCTTGTCTCAGAAAGAAAAAAAGTAAACAAATAAATATATAGGGAAAGATGACACAGAGAGAATAAAACATCAACAGCAAAAAAAAAGCGTGAACAAAATAATGTTGCCGAGAATAAAGGGTGCATGCCTTTAATCTCAGCAGACTGAGACAAGTGAATCTTTGTAATTTCAAGGCCAATCTGGTCTTTGCAGAAATATTTATTTTATGAAAAGCATTTTATCTATCACAAAACAGGTATAATTACACAAAACACTGGTTACAACTTTTCAAAAGCTTTATGAAGTGATTAATAAATTCAGAACATCCAAACAATACAAAAGATAGCTTTAGCATAATAAAACCAGCCCTGAAAGATAGGCTCTCTGGATTCTGATCCAATCACATCTCTTATTAGTTTTAATACTTTAAATAAGGCAGTTAATATGATAGAGTCCCAGTCTATTAATATGTGAGATTAAAATGTGAGATTAAACTTCAAATGGATTGTGAAGCAGTGATTCCCATTTTCAAAGATATTGACATTTATAGCTGGATAATAACTTTGTCATTGAAGGGCTGTTTTGATATTATCTCTATTTCTTAGCTGCACCCTGACCACACAGGCCAGGACACAGGAGAAACCTCAGCTAGAAGACAGACCAAAATTGTAGCCTGTACCAATCATATGGCAAGCATCTCTCTGACTCCAAAATCTTGCCTTAAAAATAGTAATATATTTATATCAAAGGTCACCTTAGGGATCCAAGAGGGTCCCCTGTCCCTCACATAGCATGGCTGCACATTTTGTGTATGTTCTTCAGTACATCATATTTTCACATACCCCAAACATAGAAATCCATTTCATTCTCTCTTTCAAATTATTTCTCAGGCTACTCATCCCCATTGCACTCTTTGTGAGATCAGGGAGTAGAGTCTCAATGTTATCTTTAGACCTCATCTGTCATATTCATTCTGGGAATTAGCATTTGCTCCTTACCACTCAACTGTGTGAAGAAAATTAATTTGTTCTTTTCTGTTCACTTCACTACAGTCTAATACACAATCACATATTTTTGATACCCTACTGGAATATATATCTTTCTCAATAGACATAAGGTGGGTAATATACAGCACAGTAGTAAATTTAAGTGTAAAATTGCCGCCACATTAACAAAAGCAAAGGAAGTAATTTTACTAAACTAGTTTAACTCTGTATTTGCAAAATATCAATTTAAGGTGTATCAATGATTAAAACATTACTATTGGGCTGCTATATTAATATGCCATTACTAATGAGGTTTTCTTCCAAATAAAATATGCTTCACAGTGACATCTCATCTAAAATCCAATGCTAGATGAGCTTCTAAGTCACTCTGGTGCACCCTAGGTATTTAAATAAGCCATGTGTATCAGCAATGTAAATTGGGATATTATTTCTGTGGAAGTACACAGTTCACATTCTTTTGTTTATTGTGCCGAATAATATTATTTGTGCTTGAAATTTCCCCCTTCAAAGATTAATGAAAAAATCTGAGTATGATAGGATCATGTATTTTGCTTTACTTTTTGGAGTGCTTTTGGAATTTTGGGTTATATAAAGTTTTAATTCTTTTCTGAATAGAAATCCACAATCTTAAGGTCAAATTCCATCTGGAATCACATTTAATTTCCAACCAACCAGATTTCTATTCTTTAGAATTTTCAATTTTCTCATATCTTTAGATTCATTACTCAATTGTCAAAATGAAATTATTCGTATCGTACATTATTGATTTGATATAAATTTACCATGTGATTAAAAAATATGAATATTTAAAGATAGAGTTTTACTATTGTTTTCTTCTAATAGAAAAGTATTGCTAATCATTGTGTCCCACCTGGCACTGGGCCCTGAAGCTATGACTTCATGCTTGCTGTGTGAATGCTTTATCTTTCAGTTATATCCCCAGACACCTCTCACCTTCTTTGTTTTGTGATAAGGTCTCACTGAGTTGCTTAGTCTGCCTTGAAATCATTCTGTCATCTTGGTAAAGACCCTGAACACAAAGTGCATCTGTTCCAGCCTCTGAAATATCTGGGGTTACAGTCCTCTGTCACTAGGCCTATCTTATTATGAAGAGGTTTAAGGGCACTAGTATTAATGAAGAAATTAACAAAAACAGCTGCCTACTTTCCCTTTGAATGTAACCTAAGACAGAGGAATGCTTAAATTTAAATTATTAATATTTAAAGAATTGTGCAGAAAACTAAATATTCCTATTAATCAACATAAGGAATACCTTTAAGCAGAGTGAACTCCATTTGTTAGGTTGAAATGATTATTTCATTTTCTAATAGAAGGAATGGATCAAAAGAAGAAGATGTTTTGCTAAGTAAAGATGTTCCTGTCATCCCTTCTACTCTGGAACCAGAATAGTCTTTAAGGTTAATTATTTTTGTTGCTGCTGCTGCTATTATGGTTATGGTTATGGTTATGCATTATGTAGGGGGACCATGTGCCCTAGTGAGCATGTAGAGGTTAAGGACAACTGTATAGAGGCTATTCTCATCTTTCAGTCTAAAAATTGAACTCATATTTCCAGGCTTGCATAGAGTCCCTTAATCTTCTTACAGGCACCCAGAGTAGGTTTTGATTTATTTGAGACACTAATGAGAAAAATATATCTGGAAGCATATTGATGAGAAAATGTTTGCATTTTATTGTGCTTCACTTTGAGGCTGTGCTGAGAACAAAAGAGAAAGAACTCTTTCCCCGCTGTCACCAGCTAAATTCACAGTGTGGCATCTGATAGGTTAAGTGTTGGACTCAACAATGAAAACTGCTGTCACATTGGATTTTTCATACAAGTCTATCTCTGATTTAGCTTTTGCCACTATATTATTCAATTCTCTTATCTTTGGTATGATTTGCATTAAAGAATGCAAATGCGTAATCTTTTCCTGGGCTAGCTTTGCACACACAAAACTTCAGTGCAACTAATCCTATATTAATACACTACAAGCACCATGTTAATGGATCTGACTCTGAGAAAATTGAAATGATTAGAAAAATAACATCTTAGTTGTGTTCACTAGACTTTGATTCATTTGACAGAAATTAATTAGTTCAACCTGATTGGCTTGGTTTAATAACAATAATAATGGGCATCCAAATAGGAAAGCCCAGAAGAGAATAGGATGCCTAGCAAAGAATATGATTCCCATTAGGTGCTGCAGAATTAGCATCTTATCTCAAGTTAACAAACAGCCACAGCATATTAGTCTTTTTAACTATTTGTGTCCACTCTGCATGATGCAATATTTTATCTTTGGACTGGTTCCAAAGCTGTCCATTAGGAGTTCTTTTTATATCCAATTCTGACTCTTTAATCAATGTGATCCATCATCAATTTGAACTTTAAATGTGATTATCTACAATATCAGTGAAACACCTATAACAACTGTCACGTTAAATTCCTCATATACTTTATTGTTATTAACCATTGTTCAGAAATTTTACTGAAATGGAGAAATAATTATATTTATGACCGGCAGTGACAGTAGAGGTAATAAAATAGCAATATCCAGTAATTATGGTTTCATTAATAGTAATGCTGAATCTGTTTCTTGATAAAAAAAAAATAGACACTGGGAAGAGAAGAAGCAAAAAAGAGAGAGAAGAGAGGAGGGAATAGAAGGGGAGAGGAGGGAAAGGTGAGAGGAGATTTGAAAACTGAAATGTTTAGTTCTATTAGGAAAAAACTTCACATACAAAATATCTTACAGACTAATATTGAAGTATTAAATAATAAAAGAAAGCTCACTTTAATATTTCAAAATATCAGACAATAGATACCACTTTATTTCATTCTGAGAACATACAACCAAAATTTAATATAAAGACAATGATCCCAATACAAGCTATCTATTTTTATTAAATTGTCATTTTAATAATATTTTGTAACTTTTACCTAATACTGTCTACATTTACTAAATTCTATTATAAAATGAATCATGTTTATGAGAAATTGCACTTAACCAGGTAATGTTAGATTGTTTTTAGAACAATGTTGTAGAGTAGAAATTTTATGTTTTAAGTGAAAAAGTTTTTCTAGTTTAGCATTGAGTAATAGGTATTAAGCAAGTTACCCATTATAGTGAAATAGTCCCAAACTTTAGCTTTTTAAATTAGGCCTTAAAATGAAGGATTATGCAAAGTAGTTTATCTACTATAATTATGGAGAAATCAAAATATGTAGCTGTAAAACCAAGGGAGAATACAGATATTAGGCTGATGATTTTTTATGGGAATTTGGTCTTGCACAGGCTATAGTACAATAATACAGGGATCAGATTAGGCAATTCACACGTGTTGTCACCCTGGCAGGCAGCTCTGTGAACATGGTGACATGTGCAAATGTGTTTCCTCACCACCAAGAAGCATTTCAATAAAATTTGCAGATTTTTATAAATGACCTTTCTTAACAGAGCTGATACGAATTAACAAGTATTTTTAGAATATCACAGCTGTTCCAGAATTTCTGTGATAAAATCTATGACATTTTGGCAACATCCAATATGCTCAAGAGGGATGGTCATCATTTCAATTTCCATTTCATTAGTTTTTTTTAATTTTTGTTTTCAAAGGCAAATCTCAGTCATGACAAATAATGTAGCTATAGGATGGAAAACAAAACAAGCTGTGTGCTCTGTAAATTTCTTGACTTGAATTCAATTTGGTGATGGCTCAGAGTAAATTAAAGGGCTAACTGTATCAGTAGTTCTTAATTGTGGTGCTAGATAATTGCTTCATTTTCAGAAGAAGTAGAAAATTACTAAATGCTCTAACTTTTTCTGATATTCTATAAGGTCATTTTCATTCCTTTGATGGGAAATTTGTTTGTGTGCATGCATGTCTCCAAGTGTGTATGTGCGTGTGTGCATATATATTCATTTTTCTTGTAAAAACAAACAATAAAATGTTGAAAAATATAAGTCAAAGGAAGGAGACCTATAGTAAATCCTTGACTGTTCTTAGTAGTATGAATTGGACAACTGTACCATCTCTTCATAGTAACATCCTAGAAAGAACAAAGACCTTTTGTAACTCAAGTTCCTTCCTGGAAACTCAATTTTAAACAAATATTGTTCAGCAAACCTAGGACATTCAATGAAGGTACTGTCATCTATGTTTTACTATTTCAAGAACTTTTATTTCCATGATAAATTTTCTCAAATATCTTTTTTTACCTTACAAATAGATGCTCAGTTAAACTCTAAGAGTTTTACAGATGAATCTTTTTAAAAACAAATTTAGAAATAAATCATTTTGAATTTCATAGAAATCTACCACAAAATAAAACAAATGCTCAATAAATATTTGGAAGGTGCCCATGATGGGTCAAATATACATCACCAGTTAAAGCTTTAAAAGTATGTAATTATCAGTTTGCTGCTGCACATTTAAAAAAATGGAATATATTTAGAAAGGACTAGAGAATCAGACTGAAGTGAGTGGGAGTCTTCTACTGGGGCCACAGATAAAGAAGGTAGATAAGAAGAGATAGGGAGAACCTTAGAAAAGTAGTAACAGGTTGTCAAATAATCTTTTCATTTGGAGATATTCCAGTTTAGCTAATTTTTAATTTATCACCATTAGATTTAAACCTAAAAGGTAATTCATATGGTGAATTTAAAAAAAAATAGCTTGTGAAAATAAATATCCCAACCATACTGAGGAATGCTATCCAGGGCCTTATGTTTTCCTGCTATCTTCAATCTCCTTCCAGGACTGCTTCTCATAAGCAATCCTTCATAAACTATGAGGAGAAAAAGAACAAGGGGTTCAGGAGTTCAGAGGCTTGGTAGGTAGAAGTTGTTCCCGAGTACCTTATGTTCTTTACTCATGTAGACTGCATGGTTCAAGAGCTTCTTTGTACTATATGAGGAACCAGGGAAGAGAACTGCAAACTTGGACTAACAGATGAGAGAATGTTGATGGGGATAACAGAGAGTAGTATAGCTGCTTTGCTCTGTTTTGTGTCCCTGAAGCAGTTATACAAGACTATGGGAATGAAAGAACCATCTGTTACCCATGGGTCAGCTCAGACTTTCAGAGGATGTGCAGGCAGATGTATCTAATCAATTTGTTTGAGTAAGCAGAACACCTGAATAGGCTAAGAAGCAGCCATGTGTCTTCTTAAGTGACAGTAGACTTGAGAATTATGACACTTGCATTGTTGAGCCAATAAAAGTATAGAAATGAACATGATTGAGCCATTAAGGTTCAGAGGGGCATATTTTTCTTTCAAAAGATGTCATCATGGAACAGGGAGAAAAAGCCAAGTGCAGACAAACCCATTATCATTTCAGCAGATGGGAGCATGGATAGAATTTTGTCACTCAACTTACGGGAGAATATGAAACAAGCTGAAAACAACCACACGAGTTCTTAACGTATACCATACATTACTTACTGCCTTTTGTATTCAAGCATTACTTCAGGTGCTTTTCTTAGTACAGAATGGTTTCAGTTCAGCAACATATACATTGCTTTGTTTAACTTTGATTTTGAGAGTTCTGCTAAACACTTTGAGATTAGTGATGGAATAACACATTTGTATAAAGTGTGAGTCTGAGTTCTAATTGGCCTAGAACATAGGCAATATAGTGTAAGAATTGCGATATCACTCTCAAGATACCAGTCTGTATGACTAGTATCAACTATTATAACTATTCACTATAATTCTCCTTTTTCATAATTTTAGAATAATAATAAATATATTTACTTTAGAAACAAACAACTTAGTTTAATGTATTAGCCCTTCTCTCTGTGTGCTTATTGTGTGTATGTTCATAAGTGAGAGTACACATGCATGTGGAGGCCTAAGGGCAATGTAGAATATCTTCTACAGTTCCTGTGCACCTTATTTTTTAAGACAGAGTCTCTCCCTGTACCGGCAGCTCACAGATACAGCTATACTGGTTGGCCAGAAAACTGATCTCTGCTTCCACATTTCTGTGATTACAGAAGCATGCCACCAGTTGAGATTTTATCTGAGTATACTTCTGGCATAATCAATTACCTCAGTCTCTCAATGTGGTGGTTTATGAATAACACAACAAAATATATAACAGATTAGTAAGTTCTCCCCAATTTGATTTGACCATTTGACTTTCTGTAATTGTTCAGTCTTCCCTGGTTAGGGAAGCAGCATATATACAATAGATTCTAGTTTGCTGAATCCAAATTTCGAATGGCAAATGTGTGATAAATATATGACCAAGGCAAACATTAGCAAGGTCATGCAAACTAATGCATGCAAAGATGATGAGCTGCAAAAATTGTTTTTTGAATGTTTGGAAATTTTCCCAGGACATCATTGAAGGCACTTCCATATCCGATTCTGAATGCCAAATACGTACAGTATGAACTCTCGCCTCAGGGCTTTTAGAATATCCTGTAAGAATTATGTAGGTTACTGACTTGTGCTGTGTAAGCAGAATGATAGACTTTGCATGTGACAGGGCAATAAAGCAAGTATTTGTCAGCTTCCAAATTAGAAGCAACAATGAATTGGCTATTTGCAACCTGGCCATTTCTAAGGCATGATGTAATAGTTTTTCACTCCTGTTCAGTAGATGGAAAGATCAATTCTAGAAGTACAGTGCTATGCTATATTTATCATTGTCTTTATAACAATAAAACTATGAGCCCACACAAAAACCTAATTATCTCTCATTCCCTTCCTTTAAAATCTTCACATATATAAAACAATTAAATAATGAATATAACTCAGAAGCTTTTAAAATGCTAAGATTTATGGAAAAGGATGACATGCAGAAAATAAAAATAATCAAAATGTGCTGATTCTCGACTCCTTTTCTTTTAGATATTTTTAAATATCTTGTTTTTCCAATACTCACATTTATCTTTATTCATGTATATGTGAGTATGTTTATGTATGTGTCACATGTGTGTGAGCTAACCATCCGTTCTTCTGGAGCTGGAGTCAGAGACAGTTGTAAGCATTCTGATGTGACACAAATTTTCATTTTTAAAACCAGTGGGGGAAAAATAGCTATTATATGTGGAGAATTATAGTAAATTGACTCTGGCATGCCATTTGTGGCACAATCTCTTACATTCATTTCCCCTCAAAGACACCTGTTTCACTTTTACTAAAAGTATGTGATAGCCTTTAAGAACAAGAGTACGGATGCTGTCCATTTTAGCCACAATGTGAATGGAAAGGCACTTGTTGAAAAATGAATAAAATCTCTAATACAAAACTACCAGCATGCAAAGATTTTAATACATATGTCCTAAGAGATTATGTTTTTCTTCTGCTTCACTCTACAAAGTTATTTTGGCTAGTCTGTGACTACTTTAACAGTCAAAATAATGATGGAAACTATAACAAAGTGCTGGCTAGCTACTGTGTTTACTTGCCAATTATTTTGCCAGGAGTTTAACATGCAGAGCACAAAGATTCAAATCCCTAAGAAGATAAAGATTTTATCTTATTTTTACAACTGAGAAAATTGAGAATTAGAAAGGGTAAATCACGTGTTCAAGCCTCAAACCATGTAATTCAAAAATCTCTTTATCTTTTCTCTCTGGGGCTGGATTTAAAAAAAAAAGAAACATAATTTTTATATCCAGAAGAATATATTTTGAAATAACATTTTAGACTTCTACCATTAAAGAAACCTTGCTCAGACTGAAGAGATGGTTCAGTGGTTAAGAATACTTTTTCTTTTTCCAGAGGATCCTAGTTTGATTTTCAGGACCAACATAGGACAGCTCTCTCAATCACCTACAGCTCACAGGATTTTATACCCAATTCTAGATATCTAGGATATTTACATACACATGACACCTACAAAAACAAACAAATATACACATAATGATTTTCCCTTAGAAGAAATACTGCTTAATACATACCAATTTTAAATCACACAAGTTAATTTTAACTAGAAAACTATGTTTTTCCAAAGTGTTTACATGAAGACACGGGAATGCAATACCTAAGACAAAGACACACATGTTACCAACATAATTGCATAACAAAGGGAGCTTATTTTCCTTTTCTGGAAAATAAACTTAAAGTCTGTTCACTGCTTTTTTCTTCTCCCCTACTTCTGGCAGTTATATTCTGCAAAAGCACAGGGTTTTCTACATAATAAAACCAGAATAAATGTACTATTAGAGTGACTGCTTCTCTAAGAGAACACTCTGGGGAGGCTGATAGATGGCTCTGTCCAAAGCATTTCTATTCAGTCTTCATTTGCCATTCCTGAACCCTCCCCATGCTTCTTTGTTCTCTTGACTTGCTGTTTGACCACAGTTGACAAGAGCCCACCTCCAGCAGGACACACAGGTGCCTCTAGCATCTTAGTGAATATTTGCATGGCATCAAGAAAGGTCTTGCTTGTCAGTTTTGTTTTCCTTCCTATCTACAGTAAACCTGGTGATGGTGGTATTTCAAGAATGGCCTACATGTCTAACGCCATAGAGAAATCAAAGACTCGGGCCACAGCTAGAAATGTTGCTGATGGTTGGAAATAGCTGAAGAAAGATCATGCCAATTTCTACACAAAGCCAATAAAACAGATAGGTAATATATAAGTGCATCCATAAGATGTGCATGCTCTAGCTTTTAAATTGTGGTTGTGGCACAGATAACCCTTGAGAGTGATTGATGAAGTCCTTAGGGAGTCCTCATCTGTACCAAGAGTCACTAATGCAGACATTTCCGAAGCAAGTCAAGGAGAGCTCTGAATGGAGTCATTAAAAAAGGACTGGGCAAAACACTAGAAAACATACAGTAGGAAACAATATAAAATGGCTCTCTAGAGAATTGGTTTACTGTGACCTAATATTTAAGATTGATTGTTGCGAATGGTAAAACATTAATAGTAAACACACTGAAACAAGCACCCTTTGTTAAACAAGGACCTTTTGTTTGTGATGGTTGCCATGTATGCTTAGCAAAAGTGAAGTGACAGAGACAAAGAGGTACATTCGAAAATATGAGGAGTGCAATCATTTTTTTTCCTTACTGTGTTAGAAAATTGAAAATGTAAAGGTAATGTCTGACAACCAGCTACCCCCAAACAACTGCCTCTTGAAAGTATCCCTCATGAAAAGTTTTTAATCTCTCCAAAAATGGGGTAGATGAATCTTCCATTTACACCTTCTCCAAGTTTAAAGATGAGGAAAATAGAGCAAAAGAAAACTTGAGGAGCATAAAATTAATTAGAAACCTATGAGACTCAGGCAGAGGTAGTCTGTGTCCTTTCCAGTTTTCCAGCATTAAATGATAAGATAAACCCAGTAATTCAATATTGTTGCTAGCATCCTTCATTTTAATCATCATCTGGAGGTGTGAAACAAAATTTAGCTGAAGAAATTTTGTCATAAGTTTGTAACGTTAGATATAGATAACAGAGACAAAGAAACATTGTAGAATTGGGAACAATGTGAAGAGTAAGATGGGAATATTAAAGAAAGCTATGCTGCACTCTGTTGTAGACTTCAAGGTTAGCTCCTGTCTCTCAAATCTGGATGTTAAGCTCTAAAGCACAATGTGACAGTCTTTGGAGACAGGGTCTTTGTGTAAATTATCTGTGCTGAATGATCAGCTTCCTAATCCAGTAACTCTGGTGTCCTTAGCATCAGTGGGAAAACATCAGAGGTCTCTCCCTACTGTAGTGGGCAACCCAAGGAACAGAACTATTTTAAGAGAGAATGCTTTAAAAACTCTTTTTAGCATCCTACACACTGGAACTTTAGCCTGGGGCTCTTCTACCTGCTCAATGACACAAGAATAAATGTCTTTTATGTCTACATTTCAGCAGTGATGGAGATTAGATTGAATCTAGGGTCTTGAGTGTGCTAGGCAATTACTTTAACACTGAACTCTATTCTCCAATTTATTTCTACTTTTTATTTTAATATAGGGTCTCCCAATTGCTGAGGCTGGTCTTGAACTCATTTTTAAGCCTAAGATGGCCTTGAACTTAGTATCCTCCTCCTTCCACTAACTTAAAAGCTGGGATCCCAGGACTGTTTCACCCAGTCCAAGTTAAATGTGTCTTGATTAGACAATCAGTTTATGGTGTTTTATTCTAGTCTCTGAGCAGTTAATGACAGGCATGGATGACAGCTGGTATCTCAAGAGAAAGAAGGAAAATAATATTCTCAAACAAGGCATATAAAAACAGACCTGTCTGAGCATCAATTGCTTCATAAAGTCTACAAACCAGAAGTTGTTAGGTTTTACATGATTATAAAAAAATAGCAGAAGAACATTTTGAGATATGTAAAAAACACATAAAATTAAGTTTCAATATTCACAAATGAAGTTGCACTGAACGACAGGCACATGGTTTCTTTCAGCCCTTCAGTTATTGTTTCCCAGAAGCCTTTCAGACTGACGTTTAAACTGAGTAACTCGATCACAGATTATATTGCCTGTAAAGCCCAAAATATTTACTCTCTGTTCCTGTAGAGGGAAAAATTGTCAGCCCATATCAGGAAGTTTGTTATGAGCCAAGGAGTTCATTAAAATGTAGGTTCTGCCAGCCTGTATGTGGACTGAAGGGTGGGCTGTGATTCTGCATTTCTAAAAAGCTGTACCATGTGACACTTCTGCTACTGTCTACATAGAACCACTTGATGAAGGAGTTCAAGATCTATTTTGTATGAATACCCCATTTTCAATTAGGGGAGCAGCATCCTTAAGGATCTTGGTGATAAGGTAATCAACAGATACTATAAACCGTGATTTTCTTGGGCTTCATCCTAAAATTTAAAAATCATTTAGAGGAGATGACTAAAAAAGTAAGTCAGAGAGGGAATCCCAGCCTTGCTGACAATTCCAAGTAATCTCAAGATAAAAAAATTAGCCAACCAGGAGAATTAGTAGATTAAGCAATGGGTGATTTGATTTTGGTCTTTTGTTCTTTGTTTTCACAAATTTTGTTTGCTTCCCTTTGCAGTCTCCTCTCTTTCTCTTTCTCTCATCAAATATAACATGGCCCATCTCTCCTTTTGTTTGGTACTCAGATCCCTGAATGGCAAATTCCATATGACATGGGGGAACACAACGCTCTTATTATTTTTTATTTATTTATCTATTTATTTATTTATTTATTTATTTATTTATTTATTTATTTATAATTTTTAAGATTTTAAAGTTGAACATCTAACACTAAATATTGAAATTTAAACTGATGAAAAGCAGATTAGGTATTGCCTGTCAAAGCCCCAAAGGCCACAGAATAAATGGCAAGATAATAGCAGCAGGGTTCATTGACATGCAGGCTGGATTCTCTGAGACTTCTCAGATGTCATAGAATCAGATCAACAGGGCCAGAAACAAAATGCAAATATCACCCAAGAAGCTGAGACCCACAGCTACAGGCTCTCAACCCGTGAACTACAAATGTGTTTAGATTCATCAGGGCACAAATTCAATATGTTGTTTTAACCAGTATGTAAAAGCTGACTATTTAAAGAGTTAGCATGAATATATTTTCTGATTTTTTTCTTTCTCTCTCTTTTTCTTTTATAGTAATTTTCCACCCATAAATAAAACTATTGCCACTGTTTTGAAAATATATGGGGAAATGGACTACATGTTTTTATAATGACTTAGTGATCACAGTTACGAACCCTAGGCTTTATTTATATGATTGTTGTTAATCTTTATACTTCTAAGACCTAAATCCAGTCAAAATATATGCATATCATCACTAAATAATAACCTTTAGCTTCATAGTAAATATATTTCTGAGTTAAATAGGTAAGTGTGAGTAATAGGACCATGTCTTGAACAGAGTCAAAATAAAGACTGGGTTAGGATTACCATCACTCTCGAATCCACCATCCTTTACTTAAACTTTAATATAGCTAGGCTACCTAGCATACAAAAATTAGATTTTATGTATATAGTACTTAGGATAGATAAGTGTATTTTCATTTTTCACCCTTATTACTATGTGAAGCTTATATTTCCTCTCATATTTTACAGGTAGCAATGCCGACATATGAAAAGACATAGTATTTGGCCAAGGTCCTGTAGCTAGTGTTAACACTAATTATACTAATGGTACCTACTAATAATTGCGTCCCAAGAATAATGCATTGCAGTATTCCATGTTGCCAGAAATGTAGTCAGCATTCAAATCTTTTACATCTTCTCAAACCCACTCAATTTGAGGGCAAAATTATTCAATGTTGTTTATTGTATAAAAGACATTGCTTTAAATATTTTTCTTAAAATAACAAGATGGTTTATTTTTGTTTGTTTAATGATGAAACCAGAAAATATTTTGTTAGTTGTTTGTAAGAAATAATCTGTTTTATTTTTCAATATATTATTCCCACCCACCAACCCTTGCAATAAATTAGCTAGGATTAACCAGCTCCAAGGGCTGCTAGGGAAGTTGGAATTTTATTTTATTTTTTGAGAATGTAATACATTAGCAACTGTATTTAAATCATTTTGTTTTTCTTTCTTCCCTACTGACATCCTCTTCCATTTCTTTCTACTATTTCTCAAATTCATGACCTCTTCTTTAATTACTACTACATACACACCAAAACATATACACATACAAATACAGATAAACCTGCTAAGTTCTTTGGTGTTTCACATATGAACATGTGTTTAGGGTTGACTGCTTGGGTTTGAATAACCTATCAGGGGCTGTTCCCTGGAGAAAATTGTTTCTTTTCTCACAGCAGCCACTGAAGCTCTTCATCTGGAGTTACAATTTTGAGATATTTACACTTTTCCTGAAGCTATGAGGAACAAGATTCAGAGGAAAAAAGAAAAAAAAAAGATGTGCTGATGTTACATAGAAGTTTTACCTTGGGGACTTTTGATAATTTTTCAACCATGATTTGCATAAACAGCAGCTGCAGTCTGTTTTGTTGATACAGAAACTAGTGGAATTAACTTCATTATTATTATTTTGAAACAACAAAAACCAAAAGAGACCCATCTGCATGCTAAGAAGAGCAATAATCTAAAGGGGCTGAAAGAAGGTAGTGTCAAATTTTGAAGCTATCTAGGTCCATGAAGTGATCGTGAGACTATATCTGAGAAGGAGAATAGACATTTCTGACAGTCCCTGAGTAATAGAGAAAAGAATTACAGAGTGAGGTCCATACAGGGCAGAACTGAAAGCAGTCAGCAGCTCTGGAAACATATACTAGGAACAGGACCAAGGGAAGAGAATAACTACTACCCAACTCTTTGGTTGCAGCTTCATACTGTCTCCTAGCAGACCAAAGAGTGAACATGGAGGAAAGTGCTAGATTCAGTAATCTGAATGTTTTATGGACTGTATTTACTATTCAGAAAGAGAAACAATGCGTGAAAAAACAGAGCAATCTTTGAAAAGGATATTGAAATAACCAGGGATTTTAGTCAATAGGAAAAGAGTTAACACACCTCTAGTTACTCTTTTCAAGAAAATACATAGAAAATTGGAGAAAACACATGCAAAAAATTTCATTTTATTGTAAAATCAGAAGTTATAAAATAACCTAAAATTATAGAATTATACATTCTATATACATGTATATGCTGTAAAGGAAAATAATCATGAGTTTACCATAAAAAATAGGGTTAGTAAAGTACAGAATGTCAACAGAAAATCCTAGCCCCTTTTGAAACTTGGAATTATAGAAAACTGCATAAAAGTTGAAAGGACACTGTATAAATACATATTGTGTAAGAAATTGGCCTACTGTACACAGTACTGTTGTGAAACATTATCAGTATTTGAACACATATGGCTAAAAATTCAAAATGCTTCAATGAACTCCCAATGGGTTAAACACATGTGGGAAAACTCTGCAAAGTATTGTACTTACTGCATAGTAAAGCCAAGAAAAACATATTATACACCAATAAACTAAACATTTATCTGAAAGGAGGAAAAACGACTTACTGGAAAAACATCATTCATAAGAGAGCACAATTTGTGGATGGGTAGTTACAGCAATCAGAATATGCTACTGACTATTATGAAATTGTCAAAGAACATATCCAATAAGAGTTACTAAAGTAGAAATTAAGATTAAGAAATGTACATGTTCTCATATTCTCAGGCAGTTAAAAACCTATAGAAAAGTGAAATCTAAATGTGGAATTCAAAATTCTATAAACTTCTTTTAAGCAGAAAACAAAGTAATTAAATGCCAGATGGGATGAAGAGAAACAGAAATGGAAATAATTGTCCTTTAGACTTTCAGATAAATTTAGAATGACAAAGTTTTAAAAAGGCAGAATCTTGAGATTTTACCATTATTGATAATAATAGCTTAGTATAATTATAATGAATCAAAGGCAAATGCTGGCATCCCTAGACAATTCACTAAAAATGTGTATGCATATAAAATTAGTAGAAGTAGAGTTTGAAGGTATATATGAACCATTATGAGAGTTGAAAAGAAGATCTTTAAAATCATTGAAAATCACAGAGTGAAAATATGGCAGGATAAAGAACAGCACAAACACATCAAAGTTAAATCTCAATGGATAAGCTCTTCCTAACTAAACAAGTGTCAGACCTGATGAACATCACAGCGAAATCTATGTGTTTTAAGGATAGAAAAAAGATTTGTCATGAGAATATCTCCAAAATAACTCTCTGGAAGTATATTTTTACTGAGCTTAGAAATCTAGTTTGGAAGTTATGGTTCTTGATTTCCATAATTTTTATTGAGTTGGCTATAAATTATTATCCATACTCCTTTGAGAGAACTATGCATTTTACCTGCTTTAATATACTTTTCTTGGTTTACCTTGCAGCAGTCTGACTATGATACATCTATAGTCAAATACATATGCCTTTGTAACTGTATTGCTATTTATCTTGCTGGGATTTGGCTGGGATTTTTATTTTAAATCTGGGAATTGGTATTTGAAAGAACCAATTATAAAGTAGCTGTTAACTCAAAAATGGATTTCCCTTTGCATCATCCTGTTTCTTTGAATCCCAGCTGAGTGAAATGCAGACTCTACCTTGTGATATCTATCTGCTGAGCCACATAAGCAATAATGGAAGTACACTCAACCTCCCACAGAGGACTCCTTGGAATCTGACCTACATCTGCCTGCAGAGGACCTTGAGAAACCAGTCATTAGGTTCACTGGGTAGTATATAAACTATAACTGCTAAGAAGAGAGGTCTACCTTGTGTCTTCTTCTTCTGTATGTGAAGAGAATAGATAAATTTCTCTGCTTACGCTGTTTTGATGTAAATATCTGCTCCTTGGGACCTCACCCTCTGTTTCTAACAGTGTTGTCAGTTTGATAAGCTTTTAGCCATTTTCTTTTCTTTTCTTTCTTTCTTCTCATAGTAGTCAAGTTACCTGCAACATTGAGATTTATAAACCAAGTCTTGAAAAGAGAAAATGCTACCTACTGTTTCTTTATTTTTTTCTCTGTTTTGAGTTCTATTCAAAAATGAATAAAACAAATATCCTTCAAAGTTTTGTTGTACTATGACAGTGATACTACCATTCCAATATCAAAGTTCTATGAATTTATGGTATTATCAGATATTGATTCTAAAGTCTGCCAGGAACAGCTACTAATGAAATGCTGATCCACAGTCTCAAGGGGAACTACTAAGCAAATGATTTTTTTAAAAGGAAGTATAGTACACAACAAAATTAAATTGTTATAGTAGATAGGAAGGAAAGGATTTTTACTATCCATTTGTAGGAAGCTTGTATGTCTGCCTCTGAGAAACTATAAGAGTAGTTGTTCATCTCATAGGCAGAAGATAAATTCCCTTAGCTATCCTGTCTGGTTCTGTCTGCCTTCTGATATGATCTACTTCCCTATCTCTTTCTCCATTCTTCTTTTCTTCCCAAGTCTATGTCTCCAAGCTAAGTAATTATCATCATCTGGGCATCAGATTAATTTATGTCCTCAGCCTATTGCAGAACTGTGTCTCATTTTGTGATTTTGGCTGAACCTTAACTGATCATTGTCACAGTCATGACTAGACATCATAGTCACAGCTGTGCAAATGCCACCTCCTGTCCTGCACAGTAATTCCTCTACAGGAGTACAGACATGTCTAGTAAAGGCTGGACTCCAGGTATATGCACTCTATCATGTGTCTCACCAGAGTTTAGCAATTTTTTTTAGATAAAATAACTCACACTTTCTGATGACACTACTTCTACCTTGAGAAAAATCTGGTTTTTTTTTTTTGTCCTGTTGATAAAGTTGTCTGTCCTTTTTTTCCCATTAAAATATCCTTGTATCTTCCTCTCTGTTACTTTTATCATTTCTTTCTCCCACTTTAGAAGTAAGAAAGGAGAATGTCCAGAATGGATCATTCCATCTTCTTCTAACAATGCTTAAACCTCCTTGCAAAAACATTCCTCTTCTATTTTGCTTCACTTGGTAATTTATTCTTGTTTCTCTCTGAGGTAAATTCCTCTACCTACTCACATTCAGAACGCCATGGTATTTTCGTCAAGGACAGTGCTTTTTCAGCAGTTCTCCTTTTCTCTTGACTACCTGTGAAATTTTTACTCCATTACTGATTGTTGGCATCAATCTATTAAGTCATTTTGATCCTAAACCAACTATTTTGATCTACAATTATTATTAGTCATGACTATATTTCACTGTTCCCTTCTTAAAACTAATCTCCCAGAAATACACAGTTCCACTAATCCAAAGTACTATTAATTTAATTAAGATATTATATTGGTAATTTAAGAAGCATATCTGTTTATTATTGAGAGTCTCTCTCTCTCTCTCTCTCTATATATATATATATATATATATATATATATATATATGTGTGTGTGTGTGTGTGTGGTATATATGTTTGTGTCCTATGTTACTTGTGCGGTAGTCAGAAGAAAGCTTTCATGATCTGATTCTTTCCTTGTACCACATGGGTCCAGGAGATAGGATTCTGATCCTCAGCCTTGATTGCAAGTACCCTTACCAACTGTGACATCTTGATGGCCCTGTATTGCCAAATTTAATAGATATTAATTTTTTTTGCTCAAAGTTTCACAAATATGTGTGCAACTTATCACTCTTTCATTGTAGAATTGTTTCATGTATTTGTTTAATGATGTTTTCCTGGCTAGTTTTCAAAGTACATCAGTGATTCTTGCTCTTTATTACTGATCACTGTTTGTCTCAGGGCATTACCTTAGGCACATTTAGTTTTTGTCTAATGTATTTATGCATTCTCAAGTTTATGCTAGTCCTGCTCTTCTGTAGTCCAAAGAAACATAACCACCTAAATGTGGGTTCCTAAATTCCCCAGCTTCTACTAACCTGTCCATTTCCCAAGTATCTCAAAATCAATACACAACAGCAATGTAAACCCAGCCCCTTGCTCAAGTGAATCTCAATTCTCTCTTCTGTATCAAGTTTATTAAATTCTACATATCAAATGTATTATCGAGTCCTGTTAATTCTACCCACAAAACACACATCAGCTTGGCCATTCCTCTGCCTCTACATTCATGCCCATCCTTCACTAGGACATTGAAACAACTTCATCTCTGCCTTCTTTTTCAGCTCAAACTACAATAGTCTGCCTTTTTGTGCATCTGGAGATATATAGTTTTTAAATGTCTTTGAAAATCTTTGGCATATATAAAGGGTCATGAAAACATGCTTGACCATCCTTTAGATCTCACCCAATTTTTTGTTTGTGCTTTCTTAATTTTAATTTTTTAAAACTGTTCCCTCTAAAGTAAAGATCTTGCAGCTCAAATGCAGGAAATTGGCACAAGAAACAAACATGGGTTAGGTTCTGGTAAGTGATCATTACAGTTCACAGAACCAATACTTCCAGACGATAACCATTTTAAGTTAACATGATCCTCACAATTCTTTTAAAAATTCTTTCTTTATAAAAATTTCTCATTCTAATAGACTTTCATTTACACAATATCCCAAACGCTCTGCCTTGACCCTCATGGTCTGACCTCTTTTCTTTCCTCTTTATCCCAGTCCCACCTTTTATGTCCCATTTTCTAAAACAGGCCAAGCTTCCTCTGGTCTCAGCCTCTGCCTTTCATGTCTTCAGTGTTGAGAGCTGAGTCATCATGACTGTGCCTTCTGCCCTTCGCCCCTCGTGGGAAAGTGCTCTCTTAAACATAAACTATTCCTCTCTTGCCATAAGCAAACTCCCTATTTGGCTTAGCCTTGGATTGTGGCTTGCTATCACGAACGTGGACCTATGAGCAGTACCTACATAGACTTATTTTGGTTCAGAAGCCCTGAGAGCTTTTTAGATGTTGAGCGGGGTCCCCCTGGGGTAGAAGCTTCTGAAAAAATTCCTGAATAAACTGTGGAAGGAAGAAGCCTGGGTCCTGTGCCTTCCTTGCTGGCGAGGTTGCGCGCGAGACTTCAGTAATATTGTTTTCTTTGCTTACATCTTGCACATGGTCAACACTTCAAAATACTTAACTGTTCTCCCTCAGCCTTTGAACTACCTCTTGTGGGTGCACCAAAAATTTACAATTATAGATGAATACTCATGTGCATGTCTGGTTTCTGGTTTGCTTCTACATATTATTATTTCTATTGTGAAAAGCAAAATTTCCATCTGGATCATGCAATAACTCACAGAGTATGGCAAGAAAAACATTTTTAATGTGTATGTATGTTGGATGTATGTGCATCTCATGCTTGTTCTTGCCCAGGAAGGCAAAAAGAGGAGCTCAGGAGTTCCAGGCAGAAATGAGCCTCCTTATGTGAGTGCTGAACCCAAACCAGGCCTCCTGGAGAAGCCACAAGTTCTCTTAACTGTGAAACCATTTCTTTAGTTTGATTATTATTTTTGTTTTATTTTAAAAAGCAAAAGTTAGTTAAATAAGAAATGTGCATTAATGGTCTACAAACATCCTGAGGGGCTTAATGAAAAGCTAAGTAGAACTGAAGTGCTGGTCTCTGCAGCACAGGCCCTTCCTGCGTACAGACATTTTTAATTAATACTAATTGGATTAAATAAGTGTCAAGGGGGAAACCAATCATTGTCATTCCTGCTGATTTGTTGCATGTATCAGCTCTGAAGGTCACAGCTCATTTTAACCCAAATGTACACTATAGAAGTGAAGTGATCTGAGGACATGATAATTAAACAGTCTTTTAAACTGTTCCTCCTACCCATTTTCATATACTGTCTCTTATACAATCCAAATATCAGAAACATATATCTAATATCACAAGAGAGAATCTAAAAAAAAATGGAATGGTATATTAGTTTGACAACTTATGTGTGTCTTTCATGAAAAGAAAAAAAGAAAAAAGAGCTAATCCTCAGTTCCTTGTCAAAGGAAAAACTGTCTGTTTCTAGTCTCAACTGTGCTTCCAAACACCTCTGCTCCCAAACAGCTGTTTTATCTGCTTCCTATGTCCTGGTCATGGAAACAAAGTCATCAGTCTCTGAGCAGGAGACTCCTTTAGTCTATAAAATTTATGCAGCTAGTTCTCAACCTATAGTTGTACTCAAGTGCTGTCAGGTGACCAGTAAAACACAGAGACTGACAAAGGAAAAATACCTTCTATCTGCTGCCTGGCCATTGTTTTTTGAGCAGGTGATTTCTTTCATATGAAGAACATTTCCCGTTCTCTTTGTTGGCTTTTTGTTGTATGAGAGATGACATGCTCTTTTCCACCTTAAAAGCCCCTATTATAGAAACTGCCAGGTCTATTAGTGCATCTTAATTACCCCATCTTGTGCTGCTTTTAGCCTCTAGTGGGACAAAATTGCCATGATTTATGCTTTACTAACAATGATATTTTTTACATTAGTAAGCAATTAAATAGCCCAACAGCACACTTGCAAACTTCAAAAAATGGTAGAAGGACTGCCGTCATTTCAATTTAATTCAATTATAATTGTATTTACAGAAAAACCTATAAAAATACTATGTCAAAATGTTTACAGTGCACCTAATAAACATGTGTAAAAAGAGGAATAGTCTTCATTCCCTTTTGCTTTAGAAGCAACATATAATACATCATGACTGATATTTTCACATATGGAAGATGAACAGTGTCAGGCCTTTGACTTTCTAGACATGACATTCAGATGAAAAGTATTCTACTCCAATGTGTGATTCTTGAGCAAAAAGGAAACAGGCACATTCAAATCTTACTTAGAGGGAGTATTCTTTTACTCTTGACACTCTGCATATGTATGGATAGATGCATGTTTGTGCTTGTGTGGTGTCAATGGGAAAGGGCTCCATTAACAAACAGTATGAATTACAGACAGACCAGCTACAAATATAAAAGTCTCCTGCCAGCAACCAGCCAATTCAAGGCCAAGAATTACTGGTGCCCCTCTCTACACCACAGGCTATTGAGAATCAATCTCTCTAATTCAACAGGAAGATTTACTTGTTATGTTTTTGAGATCGCAGCACATAATATTTATTTCTATCTCATTTCACATGCTTCATTTTGCCTCTAGCATACTGTTAGTCCTCTACATTAAACATCAAAACCCTGCCTCAAAATGAAGAAATTTATGACAGTATTGAAAATAATTATAGAAAATGATACCAGGTCAGAATGTGATTTTTTTTTTCTGTTCAAATACTACAGTGCAATATACACAACAGCAAAAAGGGCAAGAAATCCAAATGTATGTTTTTCCCAAAGTTAAAGAATCTTCCCTGGATCAAATCCTTGTATCAGCTAGGAGTTTATTTTAATAGACATTCTAGATCTTTCTCAGACAGACTTACTAACGTTTCCCAAGGGGATTCAAATGTCTATTAGTATTTAATAAACACTGAATTAGAACATTAACAAAGACCCAGAAGTTATTACTTCCATGTAACTTCCCTTATGGAAATACAAAATCCCCAACTAAGACAGACTAATAAGAAAGAGGACTGGTGATGAGACAAGATGATAAAGGTGTGTTTTTGAAGGGATGCTTCAAATCTTCATCTCTGATATCAAATTGATAGAAATATTCTTTTGGAATGTGAGGCATGCAGAGAAGACGATGAACTTCTTTGATCTCTAGTCTCTTACTTAAAAATGTATATATATATATATAGATAGATAGATAGATAGATAGATAGATAGATACCTCCTGCCTAGAAACAGCAAGATGTAGCAGGTGGTTTCATTGTAGTTTGAAACTTTGCATTTAAATATTCAAATACTGGTGTCTACAGGGGTAACACTTTCTAGCATTAAAGAATAAAAACAGAGTGTCTTGCAGATTAAATGGAAGCCAATGAGAATTGAATGCCAATTTGCATGAAGAATTCTACAGAAACACAGTAGACATCAAATATGGCTACCTTCAGGCAAATCTCTGTTCCTTCTATCTAGGTTTTTCCTATAGCAATTCAATTACAATTTTCTCATCTTGCATTCTTACATAAAATAATATTACAAATGGCATAAAATAAATCACATTAACATGGGAAAAGCCAAACAACATACACTGACTTAGTTTCTACATCCACTGAACTCCTGTTGCATTATTTTTATCTAAAATTTACTTGGGAGAAAATTCTACTTAATGAGCAATTTCCAGTCATAAATATTTTTAAGAACTATGGGTAAGATAATTAAGGAGTACTGGAGCATCAGAAGAAATTTAGTTAACCAAACACGAGTGTTAAAATGAAAAATAATGCTGAGGAAACATGATGACATTAAAAGAAATCAACTGAAAACAAATACACCGCTCTGAAAGTTTTTTTTTCCTTTGTTCTTAAAAACGTGATGAATTGCTAACTATGTATAAATAAACAACTAAAATGGGTCAAAAAGTTGTATTTATATTTGTGTGTATGTGTGTGTGGGGGAGTATCTCTGTGTCTGTGGAAGAATAACCATAAAGAGAAAGAAGCTCCTGATTTGAGAGTGGACAGGTACAAAAGAGGTTCAAAGGAGAGTAGATGGGAAGGGCTGAAAAGAAAGAAGTGATGGAATTCCATTTTCATTAAAAATATAGTTCAAAACTCCATACCATAAAACCAATTAAAAAATATTCTGTTAGGGTGGAAACAACTGTTCATATGCATCTGCATCTACACCCAAACCTCTGAGAACACCACCTTCAGTCGCCAGATGTGAGGTTTATTAAGAAAGAACATAGGGGCTGAAAACTCTGTCATCTTAAATCCTGCAGTATTACTGGCTGGTTTTTAGCCAGATAGTAGAATTCAGTTGTCTAGATGTTTCAGTGGGAATTGAAATGGTTCTTTTAAAACTGATTCTACTAACTAATCTAGTACTTTTTATTACCTTAACATATTTCCCATTATTGTTAATTGTAGTATTACAGGGAAACAAAATAGGAAGACAGCATATACCCATTTTACAGATATATTAATGGGAGCACTTCTAGGCTTGATACCCAATTAATAAAGCAAAGGTCATGCTCATTTTAAAAACCCATGACAAGGTATTTTAACACCTTGAATCCTTCAGAGCTCTTCTGTTAATAGGAATCCCATTAGATATCTCAGCCACTGTTTTCATCTTATGGGTTATTGTTATAAAATGGTACAGAAACTCTCAAAACTAGGTGTGTAAAAAACTGAGAAATATGAATGTGCCTCTTTAGGGTATACACCCAGAAGCAGCAGCAAACCACAACCACTGAACAGCTTGGGATCAGAAACATCCTGGACTGACCCTTCAAACCCCAGTCCATCTATAGGAACACCTGACTCACTCTTGAGGGAGGGGGGACAAAACTGGATTTGGCCGGGAGTGAAGACTGATCCAAGCATTATTGGACCAGTGTGACCATAGGACTGTCTGCTCCCTGCCCAGGGAGGGGATGGGGAGTTGCAGAGAAGAAAAATGATCAGATGTGGTGGGAGGGGCAAGAGACTTTCAATAAGGATATACAGGGATGGAAAAAAAAATCAGAGGGAAAGCTGAACACAAAGAAAATATATGTGTAGTAATCTTATTTGCATTTCCACCCTTGATAAGCTATGCTTATGATTATTATCCTCTGTATAGTTATTGTTAACTCTTCGGCATTTTTAAATTCTTTTTACTGTTTTTTTTGATAAATACAAAATAAAGAAGAAAAAAATATTCAAACACTTTAAAAAAAACCTGAGAAATAACCATATAGCTTTCTAGTTGTAGATACTACAAACCTTCAGTCTATGCAGAACATCTTTAAATATCATTAATAACTCAATTTTTTAATAGTTTGGGGTAAATATTTTATGTAATTTCTTAGTTGTGTTTTCTACAATAAAATTTGTTCCTACATCCTGCATAAAAGACATTTTGTGTTCTCCACATAGAACAGTAGCATATTTTTCTACTATTTCAGGGATGGTAAATAATTTACAAAATCAGAATATTCTGTAAAAGATATCATTCTGCTTTGATTCAGTGGTATAACTGCTCCCTGATTTTAATGAGAATTACAGACATCTGTTGTTGGGCAGGACCAACCCCATTATTCATTAAAGCTGAAACCCACCATTTCCCATAAATCCTTCTCTCAGTCAATAATTAACAGATTTAAACTCAGAAATTTGTGGTTCATACACTGTCTTTATGATGGGTAAAACATGGTGCTGAACAAAAATGAGCCAGGAAGCTTCCCAAGGCTAGAATCACTCTTTCTGGTTGTTCAGAGACATAATTAAACAATTCATCTTCAGTAATTAGAAGGGAGACAAATACCTTCAGGGTTTGTATATTTCTTTGCTTTAACATGTAATATGTTTATTTAATTTTATTTTACAAGTCAACTACTTTCTATTTTGTGATGCCAGCGGAGGTCCTAGGCTTCGGGATCCCCATACTCCAGAGCCCAGCTCTTTGAAATGAGCAGGAACCATTCTCATTAGCATCAGTTGGATAGATTTGAAACTAGAAGCATGACCTGACACACACCTGGTTTAAAATCATAATTGTGGTTCCTAGTCAAAACTTTTGGTGTGCATCCCAATTTTAGGGCTTATAATGCTCTCCAAATTTTTAAATTTTGAGAAGTTTTAATCCAAATGATGTCCACTTTCATGTAAAATAAGATGGTAAGAGAATACCAACAAGAAAAATGATAGATAAGTCTTAGTAATTTTCCTCCTTCTGTATGCTTTATGTTTCCTATCATATCATCACCTTACATCTTAATACAAAATGTGATTACTTTCAAATTACAAATAATCAGTCCTATTTTTGGTTAATATTATATAACATATAGCATCTTTGATTTATCCACTTGGCTTAAAAATAAGTCTCTTTTTGCTATGAATCACATTTTTATGCTATTAAAAGTTTTTTTTCTCCTTAAAACTTAAACATTAAATTTTTCTAGAATTTTCACTCAAACATATACTATACCAAATATTTGTACAATTTATAATTGTTTTACTAATGATACAGCCATTATCTTCTTTACTAATGTGAGCTACTGAAACACCCTTTTCTATTTTTGAATATAAATGTCTTTATAGAAAGAGATCTGTTTATTTTCTACTATTCCTTAGGTCTTCTCTTATTCAACAAGATTTGCTATTTGTTCTCTGATACTTTTTCAAGGGGGTGGGGGTATGTAAAAGCTCTTGGTGCCAGTACTCAGCCAGACAGTGCATAAAAATGTCTAATGATAGAATTTATCTGCTAGACTAAAATACATTTCATAGTATGGAAGAAATAACTCCGCTAGTGCCTCACTCCCATCACATTTTGCATTCAATCCTTCTACTATTCAATCTAGCAATGCAGTCCACATTGTGATGATGGAGAACTAACCTCCAGGAGGGCTGTAAAGTGATTATTTAATCTGAAAGCATCCACCTGCTGAGGTATTCTATAGGTTTGAAAAAGTTAAAAACATTTCTATCCTGGTGGTACATTTTCAGTCTTTGTGCATATATTTCCTGTCTGTTACCACATTCCTTTATTAATTTAATCCAACTGCCATACATTGTTTCATCCCAGAATGCAGAAGAAGCTGCATGCACTGCTATGATGGGATTGCTACTCTGCTCACAAATATGAGAGATGAACTTGCATTTCTCAAATCTGAAAGGCTGGAATAGTGACAGTATCACACCAAATCATGGAATTTCAGACAAAAGAAAAATCTCTGAAGTCTCCAAAACCAGGTAACAGGAAAAACAATACCAAATCTCCAAAGGCACAATCAAATAACAAAAGCCACAAAAGTTTAGGTGGAAATCATCAAAAAGGGCTGGACCTAAAGACAAAGGGAAAGGCAGCCCTGTTGATTCCTTTTACTCTCTACAGGAATCCACTTGATGCAATTCCATAAAACCACCACTGTACTTTGTAACTGAAATATCCACCACAGGCTCAAGTGTTTGAACACATGGACCTCAGCAAGTGGCACTGTTGGGGAGGTTGTGAAAACTTTAAGAAGGGAAGAGCAGGAGGAATAGTGTCTCTGTAGGTCAAGCCTAAAGGGTTATAATGAGTTACAGGTCTGTGTGAGTATGTTCTGCTTCACAATGCATCAAAATACAGCAGGGATAATTGAGGGCTTCAAATGGTGCTGCAGAAGGAACCCCACTACTATGCCTTCCTGACTATAACAGACTAAGTTCTTAAAAACCATGAGCTAAAATGAATCTTTAAGAAACTTCTGCTGGAAATTTTATCACAGAACTGAGGAAGTAACTAATGTAATCTATGATACCTATCTGAGTTTAGAAATTTTTAATTGAGCCCAACTGTCACACTTAACAAATGACAAAACTGAGATGCAGAGGCATTAAACCTGCCCTCCACCTACAGAAATCTGCAACAGAATTTGATAAGTTTGCGTGAAATTTGAACTTCTATCCATGTAATTTTCTGTTACATTATATAAGAAGCAAAATTCATCATGGAATAATTAATTTAAAAGGGCAATAATAATAGAGTGAAATAAATGCTCTCTACTGAATGAAAAAGTTAATCAAGAAAAGGGTACATGGGCTATAGGCTTAACAATAGTCCCTTGATACACAAATTCACCCAATCTATGAATGTGTTCTCACTTGGAAAAAGGATGTTCAATGTGTAATTAAATCAGGGATCTTAAAATGAGGTTATACTGTAGAGTGCCTTCACAATTCAATGACATCCAGAAATGCAAACAAGAGGATTGCTAACAGGGAGGTAAAAATTGAGTTACACAACATGCCTGGAGGAACCAGAGTGATGAGAAACAGATGATTTTGCTCAGATTGCTCATTATATGGTCATTTGGTTAATAGCCTAAACCTAGACCATGGTATCAATAGGCCAGAAACTAATGTCAATAGGTGATTAGAGTTCCAGGCAATGGATAGGTACTTTTGGTTAAAGTATGTAGGTAATTAAGCAATCAAGCATTTATAATGGGTAAATAATAAGATCTATCACAAGATCATAACAGTATAAATAAAAAATACTGTCCTAAACCAAACCATGGAATAGTTTTCTTAGGAAAATTAAGAAGTGAATTGTGAATTGTGGACATGGACATGGTCCTATATACTCACAGGTAACTAAATGATAACGTGTGTGGAGCATCAGTGAGCATAGTGGGGCCAAAGCATAGGAAGAACAAAATTCCCAGATTTCATAAAGCTGGTTTCCTACAACCAAAAGGTAAATAATAGTACATTATATGCACATTAATTAGGAATATGATGAAGAATATCAAAAGGATCATTTAAGAAATTAAAAATCTGCACATGAAGTGTATATAAATACTTTTAAACAGTAATTCTACAAGTAACAAAAGAGAGGATAATAATTTCCTTAAAGGAACAAAAACTCAGTCTAACTTATGGTTAGTGACTTAAATGTTGTAAGAGAAATTGTCACCCACCGGCCTCAGATAAGAGGTAGAAAGTTATGACAAGTGGGCAAGCCTGAAAAAAGAAAAGTGATGCAGCCTCTCATGCGAATGTTCCAGATAGGCGTACATATTATTACTACTCATATTCTTCTATCAACATGTCATTCCTATAGACTAAACCAACACCCATTTAAGCTGAAGACAATTTACAAAATTAAAGAAATTAATCTGCATAAAAATAAAACAAAATATTCAAACCTCAAAAAAGTATGGCTATTTTCCTTTGTTATGCCCAAGTTTATATAAGATAATTTTTTATATTCAACAGGAAACGAGAGTATATGATACCCAAGGACATTCTAGTTAAAAAAATAAATCTTTTTTAATTTAAGCTCTGCAATGTTATGGTAAAATAGAAATCATTGAATGAGAAACGCACTATCCTGAAGTTAATTTGAAAAAAGTTTTAGTCATCCCTTTAAAAATTCAAGAACAGTTATATGAAAAAAAAATCTAAACAGTTAGATGTTTAAAAATAAATGTTTGAGATGGATTCAAACACCAAATATCAGAATACAAAGGACTGGTGAGGAAAAAAATGATTACAACTTTAAAAATGACACATTCTTTGTATTTCTGTCTCAAGAGCTAATTCAGCATGGCAGCTAAATGACATGCTCCTTATGTTTCTAATTATTGAAATGGTTAATACTTAGAGTATTTGTTGGAACAAGGTATCATTCTAATTGCTCTACAAATCTATTGACTCATTTGCTTCTTACAAGTTTATGAGACAGGCACTATTAATATTATTTCTTCTTTACAGAAAATGATGTGGAGAATCCCAGTGGGACCATCAACATGTGTTGATAGCTCCAGAGCCTGGGTTCTTTGACACTGAAAAACTGAAGAATGAATTTGCTTGCTAATGAAAGCATTTGGACCTAAGAAAAAGAACTTCCTCATTAAAGAAAAAGTATGTTCAAGGACCCTATGCTTTCAATTCACATTTCTAAAACCTTTTGTTCACTTTCATAATCTCTAAAAACACTAGAAAAATTTTAATTTTAAGCAAGCAAATTATTAAAATAGTTTGGTAATAAAAGCCCATAGTCTGAAAGCCTATTCCTATGTAATAAGTTGGTAGTTTTTCCCTTTCTTGATAAGAATATTGGCATTGTAAACAATGAGATTTCTTAAACAGGAAGAACAAAATTTGTAAATATAGGCCACAGCACTGATAAACCTCAGCTCTAATATTTTCTGACTCTGAAGCCTGGGGCAAAAGTATGCATCATCCTGAGTACAAGTCATGCTATAGTTTTGATAAGTTACTCCCAGAAATGCATATGTCAACGATGTGATCCCAAGGGTAATATTACTGAGAGATGGCTGAACTTCCAGGTGACAGCAACTAAAGGGCTGTTCCTAAGTGATAGAGGGTGTGACCTTGAAGAAGATAATGAGACTTCTGTCTCTTCATTCTTCCTTGGTGTCTAGGTCATAAGGAGAGTAGTCTTGTAAATGTTTTGGCCCCTCACCATTTTCATCCAGTATCATTTCCAGAGACTTGAAGTGATGGACCCATCTTTTATTGCTGAGGAACTTCCACAACTGAGAAACAAAGTTTTTCCTCTTAAAGTTAGTTTTCTTAATACTAACACCATAGTAAAGAGATTTTAATAGCCTAGAAGATAATAATACTATTACTGTATTATTAGGAGGCCTGTACAGAATATTGATGGTACAGGATTGATAATATTGACAGTTATTAACATTTTTCATGAATGGTAGGATAGTACCAAAATATGCTTTGCTAAGCTTCAAGAAACAACACAGATTTAGCAATAAAGTACACCTTGAAATATGCTTCCTTAGTACAGGTAAACAGAGTTCATAACCCTAAGCACGAGAGCCAGGCTAAGGCTAGGGTTATGGCCAGAACTAGAGCTTGGCTAGGATTATTGCTAGAGATAGCCTAGGCCTAAGAGCTAGGGCTGGGTTTAGAGGTAGAATTATAGCTAGAAGTAGGGTTAGAGTTAGAGTTACAACTAGGGTTAGGGCTAGAGCTAAGGATTACTACTCAGTCTAAGGCTAGGGTTATGACTAAGATTTGGCTAGACCTAGGTTTAGGGTAATGGTTATGGGAAGGGTGAGATTTGGTACAAACAGACACGACAGAGATAAAGGCAGATAGATAGAAATGGAAAAGGATAGTGGTGTAGTTTTATGCTTCTATCCATACATTTTCTGTGCATACACACACACACACACTCAAGATTGAGAATTATGTATGTATATTGCCTAAACAAAACATAGGTAAATATTCAGATTAGAGCACAGAGTATGAAAAAATTTTACCAGTTCTAGTTTTCTTCCTATTGCTGTGATGAAACATTTACCAAAAGTGGCTAAGGAGCGAAATGGTCATTTGGCTCACAGGTTATTATCCAATTTCGAGGCAAACAATCAAGGCTCAAGTTGAAGCAGAAACCATGCAGAAAAGCTGCTTAGAAATGATTTGTTCAGCAGCTTCTCTTGTACACCCTAGGCCCACTTGTATAGGTCTGGCACTGACCACGACGTGGGTTGCTTAAACTCATGTCAATCAGTGATCAAAAACTGACACACAATCATGCTAGTATGCTAATCTGTTGAAGATAATTCATTGATTTGAATTCCCTGTTCTTGTATATATCTAGGTTTGTGTCTACTTTGCAAAGAGAATAGATCTTAAATTTCAAAGATACATTCTTAAATATGGCGAGGTGAGTCTAGTGGAAAGTCACTTTATAAACCCAAGGTGGTTATAGAAAAGTTCACTTACTCAATTTGAGAACAGAGATTCAATCTGTCATTTAATAAAAAGACAATTACTTTCCAAATAGCAACTGTATGTACATAGTTTCTGTACAAAGATATGTTGCACATATAATTCCAAATGCCATTAACATCTCATAAGTCTTTGGGTTAGTTTCCGTAACCCCTACTGGCATTAACAAAATAAAGTATGACAAACCAGGGAGTGTATCTGCCTTGTAGAAAAGGGGAACATTTTTGGAAACTAATGCTATGAAAAAATTTCATTCATATGTCAGCCAAGCAGTCTCTTAATTGTCTTAACTACACATTTCCTACCAAGAGTTTAGTAAGTAATAAATGTCCAGGAAATATTGAGGATTTTTCCTACAGTTAGGACATCTAAGATAACACTGAATCTGGAGGGAGTCAGGCTTTCAATCAAAAGTAGTCACAAAGCCTTGCCAAGAATCAATTTATCAGATTAAGCTAGTAAGATCTTAGGTTTGAGAAGCTAGCAAATAAAACAGATAATTTGATATCACAATGTTCATCTTCAGATCATAAATACTTCTTATAAAGGACATGCTTATGAAGTGCCAGGAACCTGTGGCGTGCAGTCAGTAGATGGTACATAATGTGTGATTAAAAATGACAATTGTTCCACAATATCTTTTACACTGCTATGGGATAACATTGACCCTTGGCCAAGGTTGATATAGCTCAAATAGTAAAGACTCCATAGTGAAGTCAGTCCTCTGCAAAATATGAAGGCTTCTGAGACCTGCTTTGAAGCATCAAGGAGCATGACACTTACTAATATGGTGTAATAAGATGAATGCAATCTGCAGGCAGAGGAGCAAGATGATGGTAGTGATGAGCTTACAGGCATGTTTGATTCTAGATGCTGAAGTCAAGATGAGACTAGGTCTCGAGGCATCACAGGGATCCGATTGCTTTGAATGTCATTATATCACAATTTCCCTCTCTGTTTTTCTCAAACTAGTAAAAATTGGGTTTCAGTAACCCACAGCTGATATAGAGGCCATTTTATGATACCTACTTTTAGCTTGTCCCATAACCTTTTTCCCAAAGCCCTTGCAACTGATGCTTCAAATGATTAATGCTGATGTCAGAGGCTATATGTTGTTCATCCTAGAATCTGAATTTAAGTTTTACTGGGAGTAGAAATAAAACTTAGATGTGAAATTCAGTTTTTTTGTTTGTTCAATTTTTTATTGAAAATAGATATACAACATATTTGGATTATGGTTTCCTCACCCCAACTCCTCCAAGAGATCCTTCCCACATCCCCTCCCATCATCTCCATACCATTTCTGTCTCTCATTGGAAACAGATATCTAAATAATGATTAAAATAAAATACCCTTTGACTAGAGTTTATGGCACTGAAAGTCAGTTTACATGATACAAAGGGAGAAACGTAAACACAAGCCAGCTACAAACCCTTTGATCTATAATGATGACCTTCTTGTAAGATTAATATTTAAAATGTTCAATTATCCTGCCCTGTTGTAGTAAATGACTTATCCAAAGTCACTCACTAATTAGAAGCTCAGTCAGGAGGAGGATCTTCTTGTTTCTCACAATGCTTCTGGAGATGCTACCTTAATGTGGAGAAAGTATGTAAAGGTGAAGATGTGCAATTAAAATTCAATTACCATCCAAATGAGTGTTTTTCACTATACCAGCATGCTTAAAATGCAGCAGTTTCACATGAAACATTCTATAAATAGAGAGTTCACTGTAATCTGGGTAACATTTAATGAGTAAAAGAAAAATCACTGCCTTTGGCTCAGACAGCATTTTACATCAGTTTAATTAAACACTCATATGAACACACTCAGACATATACACACAAACACACACTCATAGATACTCCTAAACAATCACAAATCTACATCATAGACTCCATATGGCAGCAGCCAGATGATTTCAAATAAATCTTCACATGGTTTCTGTCAGGGTACAAAGGAATAAAAGGGATGCGAGACAATGGAACCATGTACATGGAATATGAAATGTGATAGAATCCCTAAGGCACAGAAGGGGCCAATGCCTTTTTTTTCAGTCTTGAAGTACATGGAAGACAGATTCTGACTTTTGCAGGGCTATGTTGCTGTAACAGAGGCTGATTCTAGTGAGATTATTACCACATATCTACCTCTGGAGCACTGATCCCAACTTCAACTATTTAAAGATAATGTCAAAGTTTATTCAGGAGGGAGGGGGTTATTGGTGAACTTATGCTAATGATTTTACTTAAAATTAGGTAAGTATTTTCTATGTGAGTCCAAAGCCATCATGGTATACCAAGTGAGTTCCAGGAGTGCCAGAAATCAGAGAAATCCTGTCTTGAAAAATGAAAATGGAAGAAATAAGCACACAATATGTGTGTATATTATGTAGAGGTAAGTCAAGTTGCATGGGAATTAAGTGACTGAAATTGAGATCTAAGATGCAATGATATAATATATTTGGTTAAAGAAAAATATATCCTGTTTAGAAATTCACAAGTATTCCAAGTAATCCCAAAATTTGGGAGACAGAGGCAAGCAGATCTCTGTGAATTAGAGGCTAGCCTGGTGTACAAATTGAGTTCCAGGACATCCAGAATATTCAGGACTATTTCACAGAAAAACCCTATCTCAAAAAAAAAAAAAAAAAAAAAAAAGAATCACAAGTATTATCGTGAGTTAACTATCTATCCTATCTATCCCTTGTTCTACTACTTTTACCGTAATACTGGGAAAATCTGCTATTTCCTGATCCTGGTCTCCAATACCTACAACCTCCAAGGTCAGAAATCATAACAGTGAGTCAATCTCTTCCAAAGGCTAAAACAGAACATCTTTCATTTCTCTTCTTCAGACTGAGAAAGCTTACTGAATAATGTTAAAGAAGTTATTCACTTTCTTGACTTTTAGAAAAGGACAGCATCTGCTTTGCTGGACTTGCTTAGTGACTGATGAGTCAGAAGGCAAAATTCTAGAGGCATGAATGTAGAGTAGGAAAGAAGTATTAGCACTCTTGGACACTCCAATCTGCTTCTTGGATATAGATTCCGAGGCTAGCATAGACTCTTTAGGTCTAATAAGATAAGAAACATAAAGGGCTAATTTGTCCTGTTCCCTCTAGTAGGCGAGCTTTGCAAGTGCTATAAATAAAAAGTTAAAGATGTTTTATAGTCACACAGCTAAAGGCAGGGACCAGATCACACCTGTTCTTTTTTTCTAGTTCAGTGTCCTTCCAGAAAGCTATGAACAGGCAGAAAATGACAGTTTAAAATAACTATTTAACTAAAAACAACATATGTCATTTTTTAAAAAGAAAGCATTTTTCTCTCAAAATTATCTCTTCTCCCCCTCTCTCTCCTTCCCTTTCTTCCCGGGCCTTTTTTTATACCTCACATATCTCAGGCTGGCCTTGTACTCACTCAGTAGGCAATCATGGAGATGTCCATATACACCTCATTCTCATGCATCAATCACACTACATACTAAACTGACAATTATAGGCACATGTTACCCTAACAACTAGGTGTTATTCTAATATGGGCTTTTAGAAGGAAGAGCTTTGTAGAAGGAACTTTTCAATGAAGTGCAGCTTTTGTGGATTTTTTTGTTGTTGTTGATGATGTTTGATTTTTATTCTGTAACTTTTCTATTGTGGAGACATGGTCTTTCATTTTGGAGGATAGGCCTGGAGATGCAGGAGAGCTATTTATTTAATCAAGTTGGTTGGCATTTTCACTTGGCAGTTTGCAAGCACAGTAGCACCCCAATATTTAGCCACTGGCTTCTTTCATGAATCTAGAATTTGACAAATACCATCCTTCACTGAAAGGTTTAGAAAATCCTAGAATGATAGGCTGCAAGTCTGAACTTAGGCCAAGAAAACTGATGCCACTTACCTGATGTTAGGTTATGAAAGGAACTTCCTTTCTCTTAAAGAATAAAAACAGTGATTCAGAAAAAAAAATGATGCATAGTTTGGCAGCAGGTCAATACAAATGGAAGTTCAACTAAAATTCGTTGTCAGACTTCTCTGCCATCTCTCAATTCAGCCCATTGAAACAGTAACACTGAAACTGAATTTTGCAATCCATATGTGTGTGTGTGAAAAAGGGGGGGAGGGAGGGAGGAAGGAAGGGAGGGAGAGAAGGAGGGAGGGAGGCCATGGTTGTGAAATATCGAGACTTTAAATGCTACATAGGCTGCTGCTTCTATACAAAGTACATACTTTCCTCACAATTGCATCTTTCACACTTGTGTGGACTGTCACGGGATGGTAGTAAGAATGATTTGCCTTAGCTAGAGAAATAGTCATGCAGTTACATGCAGTTACAAGCACTTGCCCAGGGTTGGTTTTTATCACATGCATGTCAGCTTACAATGGCATGTGACTCTAGCTCCATGGAATCTGACACCCTCTTTTGGCTTCCAGTCTAACATACAGTACATGCACATAGATTCAGGTTAAAACACTCATCCACATACAATGCAAATAAGTAACTCTTAAAACAAAAGAAATGAAGCCTGATCCCATGGATTCTGGGTTGCATGTGTTACCATGAACAGTGTCATAACAAAACTCTGTTTTGTTATGAAATCTTTCCCAGCTGCTCTAACTCTCCAGGTCAATAGCCCTCCAGGTTATTAGCGCTCCATGTCACAAGTAGAAGCCATTTAAATGTCTAAGTATAAATTGTATCATTGGCCAAGAGCCTTGGCAAATTAAAGGTGTTTAAATATAAGATGCAAATAGAAATGAGACATACAAAGTTTCAAAGGACAGCATAGTTCTGGAAGTAACCACATATGATTCATTTTGTAGTTACACAAAAAACATTTTGAAGAAAATATATAATATATACTAAAAAAGTAAGTTGAATGAGCAAATCCCCTTCAAAAATAGTATTATTCTCCCTTCATCAAATTTGTACTGGTCAGCTCATTCCATCACTGTAACAAAAAAAGATCCATCTAACTGGATGAAATCAAAGACTGGTAGGAACTTTTCTGCCTCAGGAAGTCATGTGGATACAACTAGATAATAGGGGAGTAAGCTGGATTGGAGTAGGAATCCATGAAGAACTACCTGGAAAAAGGAGAGAGGACAGAGGGGAAATTTGCTATAAAGACCCAAAACAATATTATGACACCATTGACATTTACCAAACTAAAAGAATGTAAAAGATGCTTTGCTGGAAACTTTTTTTTTTTGTAGAATTGTTCAGCTGAATGACACTCCAGTTAACAAAGACTCTAGAGTGAACCACTCTTGTGACTAGTAGCCTCAGACAGAAGAGCAATCCTGTACAATTTAAAGACTCTGCTTTCCCAGTTAGAGCCTCAGGAAGCAATGACATCATTCTCTTTCAGTGGAAATTGGCTCATTGCTCCAGACTCTTTTCAATTCTCTGCCCTTCCCATCAGACAGAAGGGTGACTATTTCCATAGGAGAGACACAATAATGAAAACTCAAGGTTCAGCAAGGCCACATAAAGTATTCCAAAATCCTTGAGAGTGACAATTTTTCATTAGTGATTTTCATGAATAAAAAGGGCTCATTTGACTTCAGGACTCAGAATTACATGAGAGGAAGATTTATTCTTACACATCTTCCTAATATGTATTTACTACATGTTCACACATTATTTTTTTTTCCCTGTAACTTCTTGTTTCCCTTTCAGGGCGTTGGGTTTAGAAATAATCTCAATTTCTTAAGCCTATGTTAAGCATCAGTGAAATTATTGTCTTCATTTAGATGTACTTGGTTAACATAATGCAGGCTTTAGAAATGATTTGTATATTCTAATCAAACATGTGAAAGCATAAATAAATGTCAACAATATATTGATGATAAAGTTTCCCCTTGCTTAGTATTACAGATCAAAGAACTCAGGCACTGGGGGGAAGGGGTTAATACTCTATCAAAGTATAACCAAATAATCCATTGTCTTCAAAGAAGTTTGAGATTGTTTCAATACTTGGGGGTCAGCAGTGCCAACAATTCCTACATGCTTCGCTGAAGATGCAGATTATTACTTTAAATAGGGAATTCTTTGACTTCTCCTGTGTTCAGGACACAAAATTTGATTTGAAATGTAGAATCACTGCCCTCCAGCTGTCCCACTCCCCCTAGAGGAACACCTGACTCACTCTTGAGGGAGGGGGGACAATACTGGATCTGCCCGGAGTAGAGACTGAACTAAGTAATATTGGGTCAGTGGGACCATGGGACTGTCTGCTGCCTGCCCAGGGAGGGGATGGGGAGTTGTGGAAAAGAAAGAATGACCTGATGTGGCAGGAGGGGGAAGGGACCTTGAATAAAGATATACAGGGATAGAAAGTGTGACTTCTTTGTTCATAATAATAATTAAAAAAAGTATACAGCAAAAAAGGAATGATTTACTAATGGTTATATTAAAAAAAAGAATAAAATTCTAAAGACAATAAATGTGCTAAAAAAGATCAACAGATGATTCATAGTTTTATACCGTTTTAAACTTCTCAGGAAATGTGACATCTTTATTCTTTATTCACACTAGGGATATTTTTTTTCTGTGTGAGATTTAGCAAAAGGGGCATTCCTAGGGAAACCCAACATGTTCCTAGTTTATATATTTGAAAGTTTTCTTACAAAACAAAAAATACACAAAAAATATTTCTATAGTGTTATTTTTATAATCTGACTTTTGCATATCTGTGGATATTATTGTGACATGACCATTCATCTCATGGATTCCAAAATCAAGTTACTTAGTTAAAAGATTCAGGTCTCTTTCAGTGTTAATCAAGATGTTAAGTCAAATAGTAGAGTCTAGGACATGGGACAAAAAGTGGAATGCTGGCAAGTGCAGTCTAGATGGTGCCAGAAAAAGTATCCTTAATTTGCATCTCTTTTTTAAATTCTCTGGAACCCAATTTCTGCAGAAGGCTATTTGTTACAACACTGTAAAGCTACTTTTGCACATATTAGCATAGCCCACAATACATATATTTAATGAGCAAAGAAATACTCTGAGAAGACTCATGTTTATTCTGAAAGCATCAATGACTATCTTCCTGTGCATATATTTCTCTCAAAGAGAATTTGGCTACTTATAGCATTTTATACTAGCCTCTAAGTCTTTTTTTTATTTTATTTTTCAAAACCAAGCACACAATTAGCCAGTGGTGCCAGAGGAAATGCAGAATGAACATATGTGTGTTCTAACTCTTTCCCCTCTTGAGCCCAAGACCAAGTTGTTATGTCCCAGGAAATTCTACCTTGTGAGTGGAGCATGTATTGAGATTATGAACAAGTGTGATGGTGCCACCAACAGCCCCTTCTTAGATACTGTATTGTCATCTCCCCATCCTCTCTTTTCTTACCATCTGAAGTTGGTAGATCCAATGGAAGCCTTAGCTACTATAGACCACTGGCGGGAAAGCTTATGGTTGAGTCATTATATAGAACAAAGAAAGACACTAAATGACTCATATTTTATTGTGATATTGCATAATTATAAGCCTTTGCTGAATTTTGTTTTTGTTGTTTATTTTTTGAGACAGGTTTCTTTGTGTATCCGTTGCTGTCTGGAACTAAGTCTGTAGACCAGGCTGGTCTACAGACTCACATTCACAGACATGTGCCTACTTTTGCCTCCTGAGTTCTAAGATTAAAATTGTGTACCATCATTATCCAATAAGATTTTTCTTAGTATAGAAGAAGTTAATATTGTTCTGATACAAACACTATTCCAAGTCAGATAAGTATCCAATTATAGCTAAAATGCTCACTATTTTTGTGAAGCTAAATTACTCCATAATTATCAATGAATGTTTATGAGCTTGTAATTCTCATTGCTAGTGTTTAGTGTCAGCCCCCAATTTTCTATTTCTTCTTATGAAATAACTGTGTCTGGATATTCAAATTAGGTAAGCATGTCTACATAGGGAAAGGTATAATATCACCTAAAGGGATATAGTGCATAGGACTATTAAGATAAAGTTTAGTAATGCTTTTCCGATGGTTAACCAGTCAAAACTCAGCTTTCATTAGGTAGATGATATCAAATTATCGAAAATGATTGATAACAAATATATATTAAGTCTCCATGTCTAGTCCTGACACAGGACAGATATTTAAAAAGGTAAATACTCCAAAAAATTTTATCTTAAGAAAAAGAAATCAACAACAGCTTAATACAGAATCATCTCCATGAGTTTCTAAATGATGTATGAAAAGCAATTGTGAGAGACAATCAGAATACAGGATATTATTGATCCTCTCTCAGCTGGCTCAGTCAAGTCTATTGAGAGAACAGTAATCTTTCATCTGCTTTATTAACACAATTATTTACACTGCTAAAATATTAAGTAGTATTAAGACTTCATATGGTCATTAAGAAAAGCAAAAGCAATGTTGAGAAATAACTTTTGCTATTAGTGTACTATTATTGCTTAAAGGCTTGAGTTGGCTAGTGAAACTGATTTCAAAACCTACTAAGAAGTAGCAATTAAATGTCTACAAAGAGCCCAGAAAAATTTCCCACTGACCATGAAAGACTCAGTTGAGATTTGAGTTCCATCCTGGTCTTTTGTCTTCATCTTTTGCCACTTTTATCAGTCATTTGCGAGGAGCAATTTTGTGGTCATTACTTGTCCTCAGTTTCTCATTTCAATTTTAAACCCAGATGAAAATAGTATTCCTGGACTATATTATCTCTTCACTTCTTTTATAGCATATATTGTCTCTGACATTATTTGACTATTTAATATTTTATTTATATGTCTGTCAATGTCCTCAGATGCTAAGCTACTCTGTGAGATTCCTCCATCTTTATTGAACCTGGTACAAATGTCCAATGAGAAAGCAAACTATATGTCTTAACTATTTATGATATATGCATATAAATTTACTGGCAATGCAATATAGTTATCAGACAGACACTGTAGTGAACCATAAGGCTCCCATATAGCAAGAGAATCCAGAAGAGGGGTGAATTAGGACTTCAGTTAAATTTGTGCATCCTGGGATTGAAATACTGGCTTCTTCATTTAGCACATAAATAATCCCAAGGATTTTGGTGGTAGTTTTCTGGCTTCTGTTTTCTTATGTTAAATGTTGGGGTGATCACAAAGCAGCTTAAAGACGATGTTAACATGAACCATGTAAAATGCTCAATAAAGCATCTTTTTGGCAAGAGTCACAGTTCTGGAAACATAAAATGCATTGTCTTCATATGGTGACTCTCAAGAAACCTAGTGTTTGAATGAGAAACCTGTGAATGAATAAATGGGGGAAAAGTCATCCCTGTTCTTTTGGCAGATGAGTCACCATCACTGTTACAGACAGACTAAATACAAGATTAATCAAGGTCAGCAAACCCTTTGAGAGGTAAAGAATGTGGCAGCTGTGTGCATAAGGCAGAACTGGGCCAGAAGTAGTGATTATTAAGCTCTCCCTTCCCAAGCATCTCCTCTACAGACACACACTGAAGCAGTCTCATTTCTAAATAACAGAGAAGATACAATGGGCAGGCAGCATTCCCCACTCAAAGCTAAATGTTCTTTGAGGTTTCCTGTGCTACATTACAATTTTATGTGAATTTTCATTTTATTTCACAACATGGGCATGGTTGATTTAGCATAAAATAATGTGGTTATTAGGAAACCCTGTTATTTTTATGTGAGATCAACCATGGGCATATTACCCAGCATTCTCACACCCCCCTGCTGTACATCCCTATTTAAAAAGCATGGAATGGGGCCAGATGAAAGGTCTATAAAGCACCATGGCTCTATAAAGGGCTGGGAACTGAGAAACAGATGCATCCCTAGCCACTCTGCTCATCTGGCTTCTACAAAACTGTTTATATTGACTTCAAGTATGAAACCACATGCCTACCAAAAAAGACAATTTTCAATTCTGCTTGTTATGTATATTAAGCCATACTTGACTAACTTTTTAAACACACCCAGATCAACTGAGTTTGAAGAAATAAACTCAGTTTATTTTAAAAGGGATACAATTTGCAATCAAAGTATTGCACTTGCCATCTACAGAAGAACGAAAAGAAGTCTTATCATGTGAAAAACAGGAAAAGACAAAGAGTGTTCAAGCTTTAAATTGGAAATTGGTTGGTTAATGTGGACGATTTTAGGGTAACAGAGTCAAACCAAGGAAGTTATAAGACATGTATTACTCCTTTAAAGAAAACTTAGGACAAGGACAAAAGGTCTACAAATTTGAAAAGGCTAGGCCAGGAGCCCAGCCAGTTCAAGTTCTCTTCAGGGAAAGTTCCTTCAGCAGATGTTCCTTTGTTGGGGGTTGTGGGGGTGGGGTAGCCTCCTGAGGGCTATTGTGATGCTTCTCCCATAGGACATCTGAGCAGCAGGACAGGGTATTGTGCCTCTAATGACCAATAGCTGATGGAATAAATAGCTTTGGATAGCCAGTGAGCAGTGTACAAAACACAACACTTTTTAGATAAGGTTCTTTGTTTTCTGACCCATAACTGCAAACTAGCTGACCTAAAGAAATCATAAGAATCAACAACAGATATAATTCCTTATTTAGTAGCTGGCACTAGCTACTTCTATCTTTGAGAAACTCTGGCCCTCATCAACTTTTGCAAAACACATATGCCTTTCCAGGCATATCAATTCTAAACATTTATCAAGTATTCATATTTACTATCACAGGTATATCAAGCTGAAGCAATCTAAAGCTCAGCAAAGTGGCCTACATAGAACAACTAGCCTATTCCAATGGGATTGCTACTTTGTAAACCCTATAGAAGTCATGTATTCCCAAAGATTGCTTGATTTTAGAAACACTGGGGCAATAGGTCAGCTTAGCCTTGAAAAACAATCCCTTGCTGAAATAATACTCTGTGGAGATGTATATTTAATAAAAAAGTCTGGAATATCAGAGGACAGAGACATCTCCCTAGCTTTTGTGTTTTGTTTGTTTGTTTTTGAAGACAGGGGTTTTTTTTGTATAACAATCCTAGCTGTCCGGAACTTGCTTTGCAGACCAGGCTGGCCTTAAACTCACAGAGATCCTCCTGCCTCTGCCCCTCCAGTGCTGGGACTAATGGCATGTGCCACCTTGCCTGACTTTTATGGCTTGGCTGTGAGTGATATTGTCCCCTCATAGTCCAGATTAATTTTAATAATATACAATATATCACCACAGTAATTACACATAACACAGTCCTTTCCAGAGCCTATAGATTCAGCTCTTGAGAGTTAGCTTGTGTACCCACCATTTTACTCTCCATTTAAAAAGAACAAATTCAAAGCACTTCTGAGGGCACAGACAGGCTTTTTGTTATTCTAGGAAGAAACCTTTATATTGAAAGTATAGGTATAAACAATAAACTTTTAATAAGAGCAAAAAGAAGTGATGAAGAGGAAGAGAAGAAAAAGAAAAGAAGAGAGAAGTAAAGAAATACAAGCAATATCACATGCCTAGTCTTTCCTCCAGTCTCTCACTGCCTAATATCTCTGGTCTCTCACTGCCTACTCTTTCAAAGTCCCATTGGCAAGGCTGTTTTGACTTTGTAACAGTAGAATCCCCAGCACTGATCTAAGGGCATGCTAATGCTGGGAATCTTTATGTTCACCTGTTGTACTTGTAAAGTGTATTATTGCAGAGTAGAAAGTGCTACTTTAGGTTGTTTCCTTTTCTTAGCAGAGATCTGATGGGCACTCCACCAATACTTAACTCTAATGAATACACTTGATTCATTCTATGAAGCCTACTTCTTTTTGCAGAAAGAACAGTTACACATTTTATATTAATATTGTTCCCCTGGTAAGAGCTAAATATTCATTTTTAAGTCACAGAAAACTAAACCACATGCTTCAGATCTTATGTGCTGACGTATGGATGTTCTGATTCCATGCCCAGCTACATAACTTTTGATAAATTGCTGGGGCCATTGACACTTTCATCTTCCTTTCAAAATGCGTATGTATATATATTAAAAAGGAGATCCTTACCTAAGATTTCAGTGAACATATTTTAAAAACATGTTTAAAGAGAAAAGAATTAAGAATTTTAGGAGAACTGGAGAATTAAGCAAATAGGACATATTTGCTTTCAAAAAGCCAATAATGTACCATAGTTAAGACCAAGCATAAAAAAATATAAAGTTACTAATGAAATACTAATTATTTATTAGAAATTAAAACTATAATTATGAATAATGACCAAATTTAAACTTTGTTGGACAGTTTGAAAGGAAAGTAGTAGAGACCAAAGCAATAAGAAACTTCAACAAGGTTTAGAATCCAAAACTTTGAAGATTATTATTCATCGATGTAATATGATGGATATGGACTCAAACACACTTGTAACAGTGCACATGGGTAAAATGAATAGACATGGATAGATCACTGAGGCTACCAAAACCCATCTAAGTGAGAGACCCTGTCTTCAGGAGGAGAGAATAGAACAGGACAACTAATGTCCTCCTGTAGTACACATAAGCTTGTATGCACACACTCACATGTATTTATTTGCATCTACCACACAGAGAGAATGAGACAGAGAGAGTAGGGGAGGACAGGCTTTTTAAAAATATGGTTTTATTTGATTAGCATAGAAAATACTATGGGGAAAGACTAAGATGTTTTGATTATATACAACACTGATAGACCAAGGTTTGAAGTGTCTTAACAGTGATCATTCAGCCACAGTTGTTGGCATACAAATCACATGGCCCAATATGGTACTGTTAGCTCTTAATGTCTCCTTCAGTTCTTTAAATGATCACTACTCTGGCAGAAACAACAATACAAAGCACAACTCAGTGTTCATTTCTTAAACACATATTTTAGGTAAAAACTACCTCAAGATACTTGGTTAATTTAACCCTTAGATAATACGATGCCTCTTTTTGTAAAGATTAAAGGCTTTTTCAATGTAATCTGAACTTCTACATCAAGTGTTCTGTCTCAGAGCAGAGTTGATGGGTTTCCTTTAATGATTTGCCCCTTATTCTGACTTAATCTCTGGAGCTCTGTCATTGAATTATAAAAATTTGGGTCATGGAGAGACCCATTGTTAGAAGTGAGAGAGTAGGGGAAGAACAAAGTATAAGAGATTTCATAGATGTTCCCTATTCCCCTCCTCTCTCCAATTGGTCACAGGCATAAGGAAACTGTCTGAGGGAAGAATTAAGAGGGTTCTGAAAGAAGAACCCCCATCTGTTAATGCATTCATTCACAAATAAGTCATCTCAGCTGCAAGTAGTTGCTGATTTTGAGGTAGGATGCAAATGGATCAAAACCCATATTTAAATGTTCGCATACATTCTTTTCCCACTAATCATCTAAATTTTATATAAAACTTGGTTTTCCTTTTCTGATGTTTTATTAAAATACAATGTAAATGTGTTAGTACAAATTGTTCCTCTTAACCTAAAATAAAATCTCCTTTTATTAAGCATGGATTCCACGTAACAGCAATAGAAAGTAATAGGAGGATAATCTGTAATACTGAATGCCCTACTTCAGGACTTACAACGTACAGATAGATAAATCAGGAGTTCAAGGTTACCTTGGCTACATAACAAGTTCATAACCAGCCTATAATATGTGAGATTCTTGTCTTGAAACAAACAAAAAACAACAAAAGAAAATAAATATTTCTATAAGTGTGCCTTTTGTCTCTACATAGGAAATCACGTGTCTACTACCTTTACGTTGTACAGTGGCTATATTTAATATATAACAGATATTTAGTATGTGGTAGGTAGGACATTTCTATATACTTATACATAAGATGAAGCTGGGGAACAAGTTCCAAAATATGCCTGTAGTCTTTTCTTTTTATTTTTGTCCTGGGAGACACTAGGCAAGGTGTCTTTGTAATTCTCCACAGCTGTCTTGTGGCATTAAATTCCACTTGCTCTCTTCTGTTTTTTTTTTTTGTTTGTTTGTTTGTTTGTTTTGTTCTGTTTTGCTTTGTTTTTTCTGGCAACTCATTTTAAAATCAAAGATTCCATTGATGATTTTTTTTAATGCACAATTAATAATTACAAATGATTCCAGCTACAAAAGTGAAGAATTTTTTTTTCACAAAGGGAAAGAGAAATGAAAAGCTATCACAAAAAGCTCTGCATGTTACATTTCCATAAAGTGGAACATAATGGGAACTCTGTTCATTGCAATACAGCTCAGAGAGAAAAGCCCTGATTTTAAATAAATTACCGTAAAAATGAAAATGCTACATAAATTCTCTCTGAGAATCATATCCTGAGGAAATAGTATTGTGCTTTTGCAAAACTACAGACAATGTTAGGAAACAGGGGATTCAGAAGTCAGTTTTGCAGTTGCAGCTAGCCACATGTGCTTTCTCCAGCAGCTACCATTAAGACAAAGTCTGTTCACAGAGCTCCTGATTCAGGTCATATCTGATGAGTCTACATGCTATACCACTGGCTATAAGCAACTGATATTTAATACACTTTCCCCTGCTTGAATGATTTCTTAAAACAACAGGTAAGTTTAAAAGAATGGCATTGTTGGCCTATTTAGATATGTAATAAAAAGTGTGATTTATCTTTAAAATGTGAATACCACTTAATATATTTAAACCGTATTGTATAAATATGTCACCTAATACATAATAAACCTAATTACTAGAAAAATTATCATCAATATATTGAACAGGTTTTATAAACCTCATTGTATCTCAGATTGGTGCTGAGGACAGAATCTCTGTCCATCATTGCTCTAATGAACAGAATGGCCTCATCCATTTGTGTGATAGCAACTGAAGAGTAAAAATATCCACCAATATGCATTTAAGTGGGTGTTTTTTTCTGATGTCTATTTCTTGAAACTATAAAATAGACATGTAACATTAATAGTATTATAAAAATCAATGTAGTTTGGCATAGTGTCTATCATTGTTATAATATGATACATATATAATTAATATAAAACAGTGGACTTAAAAATAAAACCTGCAAAAGTATTTAAAGCTTTATATATATATATATATATATAATTAGATAAGTATTATTTTTATAAACAAACATCACATACACACACAGAAGAAATCTGTTTTCAATAGAGAAGCAAGAAAAAAAATGGTTCACACTCTGAGAGAAAAAAACCTAGCAGGACAAATCCATTGGATATCAGCACAACACACAGAGGCCTATGATCTAAAAATAATAATAATAATTCCGGAAAACTCTAAAAAGAAGACTATATATAACTAAGCAAGAATGGGCTAAGGAAATAGTTTAGTGGTTTAAAGCATTTTTTCATAAGCATATGGACCAGAGTTTAGATCACATCACCCATCTTACTGAGGGCTTGAGTTCAGATTTCTGCACCCATTTACCAAGCCACATATGGTCACTTTCTGTGCATTCTTATAACCGCAATACAATATAGAGTGGAAACAGGAGGATTTTTGTGACTTGCTGACTTCCAGTGTAAAATAGGAGCTCCACCTTTCAGGAGAGATCCTATCTCAAAAAAGGTAAGATGTGATAGAGGAGGGCATATGATACCCTACTCTAAACACTGTATTGGTAAATAGGCATATGTTCATATTCCTGTGTGCACGTGTATGCACCACATACAAATACATACAGAAAACTAAAACAATAATACACAAATGAGGACTGTTAAAACAAATAATAAACAGTAGCTACATTTTGGGGCTAGCAATGAGCATGCAACTTTGTTTATATGTTGAGAGTATCAAGAAATTCACAGTTTACTATTACTTTTGTAGACAATGATGACGTTACCTGGTTCATATGATAACAAACAAAAGGTCTGCTTTGTGTGGATAGAAGATACCCTCTAATTTTCACCACCTTCCCTATATCAACAAGACATAATTGTTCTCAAATAGGAGAGCAGCTAGATTATTGTAAAACATGACATATTATATCAGGTCAGATTCCAGTATTTCAAATTATTCCCTCAAATTAATCCACTAAATAACCCAGACAGTCAAAGCACAGATCCATTAGGCTCAACAGAACACATTCTTTAAATGTTAGTGCCATTCAATGAATATTTGATAAGTACATCATTAATAAATCTTAGTGCAACATAATTGATATGTAGATGTTTAAGGACAATTCCAAATGATGTAGCACATGGCACCTGCCTGTTCTTCAGTCATCATGCAGGATGTTCCTGCACCATATGACAGGCACAATTGGAAAAGCAAGTCCAATCTTCATTAGTGGCTATCCGTAAAAGGTTTTCATTACAAGATAAATGATTATGGTCTGCCTTTATTAATTAAGCATGCATTTCTGCATACCAAAGTAATTGAATAAAATGGCCAGTAGCTTTTAAACTGTACAAAATCGTAATGTCTCAGGAATAGATTTCACATCATTCTGTGCCATTCCTATTATTTGTAGAATGTACTGCAACTGAATGTAAAGTGTTGTTAAGTACTGGCAGGATTTCACATAAAAGACATTTTCCTCTGACAGATTGCTTTTGTAACTGTCGTGAGAGATTGGTTTATCTTTCCTCATTCAATCCCCTGAAGTTCAGCTTGAACCTAGTGCCAACCCTGAGGCATATAACCCCAGATATGGTCTTGATTATCAAGGCAGCACAGGTCCTCTGAGAAAGGAGAGAACTTTAACTGCTTGTAGAAAAATTAGTGGCTCCAGACAAAGACAGCCTAAATCTTTTTTTTTTTCTTCCTTCTTTATTTTGTATTTATCAAAAAAAAAAAAACACAGTAAAAAGAATTTAAAATGTGGAAGAGTTAACAATAACTATACAGAGGATAAGAATGATAAGCATGGCTTATCAAGGGAAGAAATACAAATAAGATTGCTACACCTATATTTTCTTTGTGTTCATCTTTCCCTCTGAATTTTTTTTT